>APFE030659162.1:0-45928 GCA_000404065.3 Pinus taeda
GGAATTTTGAATAGCGATTGATATTTCGGATCGATCTACAGCTCACATGGTACTATTATCTGCGTCTATATTCTTTTTTGTTATATGAATTGTTATTGAAATCGCTCTTGCTATTATCGCTTATATATATGTGTGTGTGTTTTTCATAGCATTCCTTATGCATTCCACTATTGGTTGTTTATCGCATGCTTTCCTTTCAGACGTATATATATATCGATGATATGAACAGCGAATGTAGTAATTTGTATTTATCGCTTCCTTGTGACTATTCATGTGAAGCAATCTTTGAATGATTGAACATCTTTTATTTATTTTACAGAGTCATCTATATGCCTGATAAATAGATAAAGATTATTTAACGCTACGTTCTGAATGAATAAGTTGTTCCCGGGATTAGTATTAGTTTCCCTATTTTTGTCAATAGAATAAGTTATTTGCCTATCATTTAAGCAATTTATTCATCACCCATCCATCCCTTTTATTTCATTATCGGGGAAACTGGTCCCATTATCTCCAGTCGGAGCCACCATTCCAAACGGAAAAGGAGCTGTACCAAGGTCCAGACCGGGTGGTTATCCCCGATGTTGTGGCAACGATTTCCGAGGCCTCAACAAAACCACCCTACGTTTTCCTCTTCACCTTTCCCTCTCATGGAGTCCTAGCCCCGCATACTATTTTTATCCCTTGGTCTAAATTCGTGGTGTCATTTATTAATACATATGCATTTATAGGTTACATTTACTAGGCTCGTTGACCTTTTACCTCATAGACTCTTCAACCTAACCACATAGGCACTTTGGCTTCAAAACATTTTTATACTAGCCTATGGGCCTAATATATATATATATATATATATATATATATATATATATACACACATAGGTAGGTAGGCCTCAACAATGCTTGGATCACTATCCTAATTTACATATATTGTCTCACTAGCCTAAGTATCATATGAAGATGTACAAGATCATTCAAGGGTTAAGCTGAGCGTATTACAATCTCCTCCCCCTTATTTATGCACTATCTTCAATGCATCTAGATACATATGTGAGGTCAAACTCTTTAGTTTTAAGCTTTAATACCACTTGTAACACCCCTAAGCCATCCCATTTGGGCAATGCCATTGTCATTGATACTGATACTAATACCATCATTCTAATGTGGTTTTTTACAGAAGCGTCACTTACGTTTTAAGATTTTATAAAATTGCATGATTTCTTTTCGCATTTGATAAGTAGTTTTATAATGGAAATAGATTAATTATTAGGCCCTTAATATATTAAATACTCTATTTGTATCATCATAGCATTCATGGATATACCTCCTCTCTCTATGAAAGATGCAATATGTGTTATAATAATGTAACTACTCCCACTAAACTAGATACCTAAGTTATTTCTTGTTGACATGGTTAAATCGAAGTTAGATATAGATGTTGCATTTAGATATTTCTTAGTAGTTAGATCTAAATTGTCTTTACCATATAATTGTTTTTGGAGAGATATTATTCAATGTATTTAATAACATTTCATAAAACAATGAAAGAAATGGAAGTTTATGAGTTGCATCTCTTTTGTGTAAAGTGTGTGAGTATTTTATTGAGTTGATATAGCTAGATAGTTGTAGTTAACATGTTGCTCCCATCCATAAGATTAGTATTAGAGAAATTTGAATCCATCCTCCACTAGCCTAGTGAATGATTTGAAAGGAACAATTTGTTATTGAGAGAGAGGTTTTGAGACGATATTGTGATAATATTTGTAGCCAACCTGAAGAGCCACTAGTCATTTGGAGACTAGCTATTGTGAGTCATAAGCAACCACCAAGTAGTTAATGTCATCATTTAGAGGAATCTACTAGGGAAACCTAACAGAGCCATTACCTTTTCAAACCCTAACCACCATTGTTGTTAAAGGAACAATCCACTTCGCATTGTCTTTCCCTAGATTGATTTGCCTTCATTAGAAGCCAACTGCTAGTCAAACCATGAAGTGTATCAATCCAAAATAGGTTAGTTTCCAAGGAAGGAGGAGAACGCACTAGTGATATATGAGAAATCCCTCTTAGACATAAATTTGGATAGAAATTAGGAAAATCCAAAAAATATTATTTATATGCCTCACTTGTAATCAATGAGAAGGGATCTTGACATAAAAAAAAATTCACTATCAAGGAGTGATGCTTTTTTGTTTTGAAAGTAAGTGGCTAAATTTTTTGAAAGGTTTTGTTGTAAAAGAAAGGAATCTTTTGTAAAATAGGGTTTTATTGGGGTAGATCTTGGAAAGTGTTTCTAAGGTATTGAGAAATTGAGGTTTTTAAAAATCTAGTTGAAACTAGAGTTGGTTTTTAAATTTCATAGATTCACTTAGGTTAAGGGTTTTAGAAATTCATTCAGAGTTAATTTGGTGATTTTGTTAAATTGTTTAAGAGACAAATTTTAAAAAGGATCATATTGCCCTTCACCCCATACTGAAAATAATTATATATATATTATATATTATTATATATATATATATATATATATTATATAATATATAATATATATATATAAAAAAAATTCTAAGTGCTTCATTTTTTTTCATATTTAGCTTAATAAATTATTTTGTTGTGGTTGGGTTTGTATTTAAGGAAAATGTTACATTTCAATCTAAGTGAAACACCTTAGGGTGCGTACTTTTTGGTTCTGAATTCCCTTTCCATTGTTGAGTGTGAAAGACAAGTGCCTAATTTGTTGGACATAACACATTTCATCGTTGTGTTGATTTTTGACAAGCAAACATGAATCATTTAGCACTCTAAAATGGGTAGATGAGGAAAATTACTACAAAATGATAATCCTGAAATTGAATTACTTGAGTAAAATATCAATAATCATTTTCAAGAATAGACATGGTAGAGAAATTTAATCATTCATTAATGGGTAAAGTCACGGAACTCAAAGGACTTGATGACAAGCTCTATCTATAATTTGCTGGTTTCACTACACAACACATAAATAAACTAGAAGAAAGGTTGAAATAATTGGATCAAAGGGTGATTGGTATTTTAAAACTTCATGATTTAGGAAATCCGGAAATATAAAATCATTGAAACAATTTTTATTATCAAATGAAAATGAGAATCGTTAACATTGAAAAGTGAAGTGAGAAAAGAAAATTAATGGGTGTTGCAGTTTTTTAGAAAAGTGATTTCGCTTCAAAAACTTGATAGTTATTGTGACAGAAGTAAATCAATTGATGCTAATAATCATGACACACACTTGTCTCTCTCATGCTATGAGACTGAAAATAATGATATTTGGAATATTTATGAAAGGAAACATCTTATTAATGATGATGAAATTGGTTGTTTTTGAAAGGAATACAAAATGAATTGGGTCCAAATTCATGAAAAAGTTGGGGTTTGGTGGCAAAAGTTTAAGAAAAAATGAGCAATGCATTTAGAAGCCCATAGAGATATGTATAAGAACAATAAATGAAGGTCTTGGTTATGAAGCTCACACAAATAATGTCGATATTAAGTTTCTTAAAGCATAAATTTTGAAAAAATATGAACTATTTGTAAGCATAAGTGCAACAAAACATATGCAAAAGCAAGAGTGATATTGTAGCCATTGAAAAAATAGTTATTATCAAATGAAAATGAGAATTGTTAACAATGAAAAGTGAAGTGAGAAAAGAAAAAGTAATGTGTGTCACAATTTTTTAGAAAAGGGTTTTGCTTCAAAAAATTGATAGTTATTGTGACACAAGTAAATTGGTTTATGTTAATAATCATGACACACTTGATCCTATCATGCTACAAGACTCAAAATGATGATCTTTGTAATATTTATGAAAGTAAACATCATATTAATGATGATGAAATTGGTTGTTTTTGAAAGGAATACAAAAGGAATTGAGTCCAAATTCATGAAAAAGATGGGGTTTGGTGGCAAAAGTTTAATAAAAAATGAGCAATGCATCTAGAAGCCCATAGAGATATCTATAAGAACAATAAATTAAAGTCTTGGTTATGAAGCTCACACAAACAATGTTGATATTAAGTTTCTTAAAGCATAAATATTGAAAAATATGAATTATTTATGGGTAGAAGTGCAACAAAACATATGTAAAAGCAAGAGCAATATTGTAGTCATTGTGGTTGAATAGGGGATATACAAGCTAGGTGTTGGAATTTGCATCCTTGCAATATTTGTGGTTTTATTAATCATGATCACAGATGTTGACCACTGGCCCTCATTTTTGGTCCAGTTTTTCTTAAGAAAACATATCTGGTTTCTATATTTTCTATCCATTTACCATCACATCCACCTCATTTTGATGTATTTTATGCATATTCAGGTATTTAAATTTAATTTTGCAATTTCTAGAAGTTTTTATGAAAATTGAATTTCAAGTGTAAATTTTGGACAGAATTAGAAATTCTCGTAATAGCTATATGGATGTCATATTTGTAGAACACTTGGGCACGAGCTGGATACATTTATGAAAAGTTTGGGAACTAGGACTGAACCAACTCCAATTGGTTCGATAAAATCAAGCTAAATCAGGGTCGGTCAAAGCTGGTCAAACATGACCAGTCATTCAAAAAATCCCTAGAAACTATGGCAGTTTTATGATTTCATGGGATTTTCCATATTTTTAATGATAGGTTAGATGAATTCGACTTGGATAGGTGGATACGGATAAACATAATTGTTAGAGATACTTTATATCAGTTTGTTTCATGATATTCTATTTAAGCCAAAACTTTGAAGGCTTATGCATGTAGAATTTGTATAATTTATGTTGAGACATTTGAATATTTGAAGTTAATTTGAAGAACCTGTTCTACTTTCATTTTATTGTTCAATGGTGTGGATGATTGAATGAAGTTTCAGTAGTTGATAAACTCTTCAAGTGTGCAAAGCAAAGGGTGGAGGGCCCCCACTCCAAGCTAAGTACACTTTATTGTTAAATTAGCTTGATTTTCATGAACTAGTTGCTTCATATTTGTTTACTTGTTTTGCTTCAGATTTTCTTACTTGAATTGATGCATGATGATTTATGTTTGCCGGTGAATCTTGGTTTATTTATCATTTTAATATGAAGGGACAACACAGTGTTCAAGTTGAACCCTCCTTCTATTGGATTAATGAATAGAAACTAGAGTTCATCTTTCTTGATTTCAAGCAGTTTTATGCAATTCCAGTTTTCTAACAATAGCATAATGATGAATGAATTTGTGATGAGGAATATCAAGGATCTCCTAAGTTATGAGCTTCTTTCATTGTTTATTTATGCATCTTAAGCTGTTGTCAATTAATGGTTTTTAATTTCTATTCATCAAGTAATATTGTAGAAGAATGACACAAATGAACCTCTTAAGTTAAGAGCCACTTCATCTCAGATATATTGCAGAAGTGAATTAGAAATTATTTGATTAGATTTATATTTATAATATGTATTTCCTTAGTTCTTCATATTTTATCTTCTAAGCTTGACTACATCTGATATCCATATATTTTGGACATCCCTCCAAGTTTTACAAACATGGATTGATAATGAAATACTTTTGTTAATTTGTGTTAATAAATTAGCCCAACATTTTGGCGCTGTTGTTGGGGAGACATTCATCAACATAGTAAAATAAAAGATAAAAACAAAATCTAAAAAAAAACGACAAAACAAAATAATAAAAATTCAGTTATGTTATGTTTATTTATGCCTAAAAATAGAGATTAAAAAGGTAGATTTATTAAACAAACCCCCCCATCTATAGAAGTAGGACCATCAAGACTAACTACACCAGTTGCTGGTAAACCAACAATAAAGGAATTAAAAGAAAAACAAAGAACGGGACAAATATTAACTTTAATTGAAAGACAAACCTTGTTAGCCTAGGAGGTAAAAAGAAAACAAACTCTAAAAGCAACACCTACTTCAGAAAAAACAAAAGGAAACAAAGAAAATTTTTAAACCAATAGATTAGCCAATTTTTGAGCCCATAAATCAACCTATTTTTGAAAACAAGCAACAACTCAAATCTCAATTTGCCATCGAAATAGTTGAAACTATGACAAAAGAAGGGTAAGGATCTGTTATTCTCACCCTAGAACGGAGACTTGAATATGAAATACAACAAAGAGAATGGAGAAGACAAAGAGAGGAAAAAGCAAGAAGAGAAGTTGATAGAAAGAGAGAAGAAGAAAAAAAACAGAATATGACAACAAAAGACTAAATGATAATGAACAAGATGATCAGGAAGCTACTTTTGGCTTTCCAACATTAGACATGAGTGCAATATTAGGAGAAGAAGTGAAAATAAAAAACATTCCACCTTCTGTATTGCCTAACTTTTATGGAATGTCAAGAGAAGATACTGACTCATTTACGTTTGAATTCGATATCTTGTGTAGAACTTATGGATACATAGATGACACACACAAGCTTTGCCTCTTTCCTACTACTTTGAAAGCAGCAACATTAAAATGGTTCATGGGTTTAGGAGAACGTACAATCACTTCTTGGGATGACATGAAGAAAAGTTTTATTAAAAATTATCAAGCCTATTTTAGGCCTAGGGACTCGAAAGATGATGTTTTTAGAATGACACAACAAGAAGACGAAAGTTTAGAAGAATATTTGGAAAGATTTTCTTACAATCTTCAAAAATCTAAACAACACTCTCTGAACTCAGACACCATCCGTACAATCTTTCTAAAAGGTATAAGAGATGAATATCTTGACATTTTGAATGTAATGGGTAAGGGTGATATTTCAAACTTGCCATTCCATGAAATTGCAGATCTATGTCAAAAATATTCAAGAGGAAGAAAAAAAACTGGAAGGAGAGATATTAGTTCAAAAGCAACAAAATCAACAACTAGAGGGTAACAAGAGCAGAGATAGGGAGCTTGCTGGAAAACTTCAAAACCAATCTTCTAAGTACATTAGGGACACAGGTAGATGGTTTGAAAGCAAACAAAAAGAAAGAAGAACAAGAACAAAGCTTAGCAATATTTTGTCCCAAATGTAGAAAGAAACATGCATTAAGAGAATGTCCTTTAGATAGTGTTCAGGGATGTGATCTTTGCACAGAAAACCATTCAATAGAAAACTGTCTAAAGTTGAAAGAATTGCATATGAATCCAACAAAAGAAGTACAAGGAGCAGAAGGTTTTTACTATGTGGCACAAAGAAGGCCTTGGCAACCAAGGATTCCTCAACAATTCCCTCAACAAAACTATTAGTAACCTCCTCAAAACCCTTGGAATACCCCAATGCCATGGCAAGCTTAGCCTCCACAACAATATCAAAACCAACCTGCACAAGGTTGGAGAGGATATGGTTATGGAAACCAGCCACCTCAACAAATGTATCCTCAACAATACCAACAACAATATCAACAGCCATTCCCATACCAACAGTTCCAACAAGATCCACAATCCATGCCATTTCCACAACATAATTCTACACTGTTACTAACACAACCACAATAGCTACAATTGCCTTCGAACCAGCCTAGACCAACTCAACTACTAGCTCAGCCAGAATACACAAAAATCGTTTTGGGAAATTCCACCCGGAGATAGTTTTATTAAAATAATTAATTATTTTTAATGGATGCCTAAGTCTAAACTTGGGAAATTAAAATAATTAAAGGGTAAAAATTAAACTGGGGGTGAAACTTCTAGAAGAATACGAGGATCAAGTCAAAATGATCTCAACCATTGATTGGAATCTAATTTGTGTTGATTTCTGATAGCATCAGATGTGCTCTAAGCCTCAATTTGCAAGGAGGCTTGGACACATGCATTCCACAATACCCATAAATCGTTTTGGGAAATTCCACCTGGAATCAGTTATAATTAATTATTTTTAATGGAGGCCTGAGTCTAAACTTAGGAAATTAAAATAATTAAAGGGTATTAATCAAACTATGGGTGAAACTTCTGAAAGAAGATGAGGATAAAGCCAAAATGATCTGAGCCATTGATTAGAATCTAATCTGGCTCATTGGTTCTCAACTGGAAGATTATAAGAGGAGGCCTGATGGGCATTTGGAAAATACATCTAGTGGGAGATCAGAGATCGAATTTCTGAAGAGAGTAGCACAGTAGTTGCCGGAGAGAAGTTCGAAATGATTTCTTGCAGTGAGGGGTTGGGATAGTTCTGGTTGGAGATTTTTCTTGATCCGGGAATACTCAATAGAGGAAGCAGAGAGAGATCCAGGAGAGGCAGCACAAAGACTACGCTGAGCAATGTACGCTGACGCAGAGGCAACACAGAGCCTTGAGGAAATCTGTATTTTTGTTGGAAAGGTCAAGTTCTGAAGCTTGAAGCCACGGTGTGAGACCGGAAGGACAAAATTGAAGTCTCAGAGGCGAATTGATCAGCTGGAGAGGTGACGTTGTCCCTAGAAGCCGTGACGTTGGGTCTACGCAATGACTGCACAGACGCAGCAAGGGACAAGCCATTATGTGGCTGGATCAGTTGGGATCTCCAGTGATAGTGTGAGGTATTTCTCACTAATCTTCTATCAGTCATATTCTTTGTACTGGATAGCTAGCAAGGAATCTAGAGATTGTATTCAGAAAACTATTGCTTAAAAATACAAACCCTCAACTATTGCACCGGTTTTCCCGCATTAGATTTTTCCGGGGACATTTGTAAAAAAATCACTATGTCGATGTGTGTGATGATTATTTCTCTCCTGTGTTGTATTTATTTTCCGCAATTTTTATTTGTGCAGGTTGCAGTGTATTTAATTCGATATTTACCTAGCACACAACAAGTAAATTGTTTAATCGAATTAACATCAATTGTTGTAGTAGGAATTGGGTAACCGATTTTTCACAGGGTATGAGAGCACAAATCGTGAGCAGAAGAGCTCAGAAGCAGAAAGGAAGAGGAGTTTGAAATCACTGCAGAGACAGCAATGCGAAACCCCAACAGGCAGCTCATTCCTTGGGCCAAAAGGTCGAAGCTTTGAGGAGAAATTGATTTCTTTGAGTGAGTTGACAAATAAATTCGATCTCCAGATCGAAGCTTTCCAAAGGTAGAAGGGAGCAACGTATTTTTCCTTGCAGAGCAGATCTTCAGCTGGGATGCAGATATTTTGCAGCAGTTGCTGGCAGAATAGCGTCAATGGGAGAGAGAGAGAGACATTGTTGAGGGAATTCTTCCTCAGAGGACCTTCAGCCAAGAAGTTTGATTTCTCAAGTGCTGAACAACAGCAGAGAGGAGTTGATCTACTAACTCCAGCGAGGAGTGCGTAGGCTAGCCTGGTGTTGCGCAGAGGAGAGAGGAGGCAGTTCAATTTTTTCGTTGGCAGAGATGGAAACTAATGGGTTGCAATATCAAAATCGATTGGAGGGTACATTCAACGATGTGATCTGGAAGACAAGGATCTCATGCCTTCTGGATGAGCATGATCTCAAAACCTACGTCGATAGTGTGGTAGTTGTACCCGCGGATCCAGATCCACTCAAGAAGTACATGGCTGAGATGGAAAATGCCAAATGATTGATCCTCAACTGTGTGAGGGATCACATAGTGTGTCACATTACCGGAAAGGATACAACCCAGCAGATGTGGGAAGCATTGGCCACGCTATACGAAGGATCTTCCGAGCAGCAGAAGATGTACTTGGAGCAGAAGATGAGATCCACGCAAATGCAGAAGGGGAAACACATTGATCCGTTCCTAACGAAGCTGCAGAAGATCCGAGACTCATTGGCAGTTGTGGGGTCAACACCTTAGCCTACTGAGATAGTGAGGTTGGCCTTAAATTCAGTCTCAAGAGAATGGAAAGTGTTTGTCCAAAGCATCCTAGATAGAGAGAGATTTCCAGATTGGGAAGGGATGTGGGTCGCACTTCAGCAAGAAGAGATGAGGAGAGAATTAGTCAAGTGAAAACTTGATAGTAGCAGCAACAGCAGTGAGACGAAGCCAAAGGAGGAGGATGAGAATGCAGCCCTCGCATCTAAGGGGTAGTAGGAGCAACGGGAGAAGAAGAAAGATGTTTCAAAGATCAAGTGCTTCCGATGTGGTGAACTTGGTCACTATGCTACACAATGTCCTCTCAAGAAGAAGGACAAAGACGAGAAGCATGATCTGAAGGCTGCATCCGCACAGATCGAGGAGGAGTTTTCCATGATTGCCTAGAGGTGGGGTGATATAGAACTGTAGTTCGAAATAACTGCAGATGGGCAGCATCCTTAAGTCCACCTCATGGATCAATACCTTGCTACGAGAGCCCAGATCAAAAGTAGCAGGATAGACCAGTGTCGGTTGGTGCAGAAGGGTGCCTGAGTGATAGTTGTAGTGGTTAGGAGCGCCAGAGATTGAGCAATGCAAAGCTAGAGTTGGCAGCAATGCAGTTGGCAGAGAGCAGAGTTAGCAGCAGTGCAAAGGCTTCAGAGGGTCAGTATAGAGACTAGCAACAGTCAGGAATCCAGCAACAGATGCATCATGTTGAACACCTATTCAGTAATGTTGGATGCTCTTCTGTTGCCAATGCAGTAGTAGCAACAACTGGAGAAGGCAGTGTAGATGCAGTGTTGGCAATGGCAGTGCCAGCAGCAGCACATATGTAGAAATTATGAGGGTTGCAGTACAGATGCAGTGTTGGCAGTTGCAGTGTCAGCAGCAGTACAAATGCAACATTTGCACAGTAGTTGGTGGGCAGCAATGTCAGACATCAACAACGCAGAGGGAGATGCTTCAAAGTTAGAGTAATGCTTCAGCAGGTTGCATTACTAGAGCACATCCCTCGCTAAGAGGGAGTGTTGAATTCTAGTAGCATCGGATGTGCTCTAAGCCTCAAAATTTGCAGGGAGGCTTGGACACATGCATTCCATAATACCTAGAAATCGTTTTTGGAAATTCTACTTGGAATCAGTTTTATTAAAATAATTAATTATTTTTAATGGAGGCCTAAGTCTAAACTTAGGAAATTAAAATAATTAAAGGGTCTTAATCAAACTGTGGGTGAAACTTCTAGAATAAGACGAGGATTAAGCCAAAATGATCTAAGCCATTGATTAAAATCTAATTTGGGTCGTTGGTTCTCAACTAGAGGATTACAAGAGGAGGCTTGATGGGAATTTTGAAAATACATCGAGTGGGAGATCAGAGATCGAATTTCTGAAGAGAGCAGTGCAACAATTGCCGGAGAGAAGTTCGAAGTGATTTCTTGCAGTAAGGGGCAGGGATAGTTCCGGTTGGAGATTTTTCCTGATCCGGGAATACTCAGCAGAGGAGGCAGAGAGAGATCTGGGAGAGGCAGCGCAAAGGCTACGCTAGGCAGTGTAGGCTAACGCAGAGGCATCACAGAGCCTTGAGGAGATCCGTATTTTTGTTGGAGAGGTCGAGTTTTTACGCCAAAAGTCGAGGTGTGAGACTGAGAGGACAGAATCGAAGTCTCAAGGCAAATCGACCAACAGAAGGGGTGACGTTGTCCCTAGAAGCTGTGACACAGGGCCTACGCAATGACACGACAGAGGCAGCAAGGGACAAGCCATTCTGTGGCTGATTCAGTTGGAATCTCCAATGATAGTGTGAGGTATTTCTCACTAATATTCTGTCAGTCATATTCTTTGTACTGGATATCCAGCAAGGCATCCAAAGATTGTATTAAAAAAACTACTACTTAATAATACAAAACATCAGCGATCACACCAGTTTTCCAGCATTGGGTTTTTCAGGGGACATTTGTCCAAAAATAACTATGTAGATGTGTGTGATGATTATTTCTCTCCTGTGTTGTATTTAGTTTTTGCAGTTTTTATTTGTGTAGGCTGCAGTGTATTTAATTCGATATTTTTTGTAGCACACAACAAGCAAATTGTTTAATCGAATACATCAGTTGCTGCAGTAGGAATTGGGTAATCGATTTTTCACAATCTGGGTCGTTGATTTCTCAACGAGAAGATTATAAGAAGGACTTCGATGGGCATTTGGAAAACACAACGAGTGAGAGATCAAAGATTTATTTTCTCAAGAGAGCAACGCAGCAGTTGTCGAATAGGTCATCAAGGAGATTTCTTGCAGCGAGGGGTAGGGATAGTTTTTCTGGAGGAAGTTTTCCTGATCCGGAGAGTGCAAGGCAGAGAGGGCATAGAGTAGTTCGTAGAGGCAACACATTGCCACGCAGAGCTATGTTGTGGAAGCACCGAGCTTCAGAGGGAGTCTGTATTTCTACTGGGGAACAGTCGGGATCAAGTGTCGGAGTCGGGGTGTGAGACCGAGAGGACAGAGGGTCGAAGTTTCCAGTGAGCAGAAGATAAAGAGGAGGTGCAAATCAATCCCTGCAACAGTGATGGAGTAGTTGTGTAGGTGTGATGCAGCGCTGCATAGAGACTCATCTCCAGTGTAGATCAGTGTCAGATTTTTCAGTGACAGGGTGAGATCATCTCACTATCTTTTTTGTCCAGTTTGATCTCTGTATAGGATTGCTAGTTTGGGCATCCAAAGAATTGTATTCAAAAACTACTGCATAATAATACAAACCCTCAGTTGTTGCACTGGTTTTCCCGCATTGGGTTTTTTCGGGGACATTTGTCCAAAAACAACAATGTCACTTGTGTGTGCTATTTCATTCTTGCTCAGTACTTGTTTCTGCATATAATTTAATTAGTGAAGGCTGCAATTGTATTTACTTCGATATTTATAGTGTAACACATTAAATAACTTGCATGAATTAACAAGTAGAAGAAGTAATATCAGTTTACTACAGTAGGTAATTTGGGTCTCCAAATTTTCACAGTTGGTGCTCCAACGAGAGATTATAAGAAGGAGCTTGATGGGCACTTGGAGAACACATCGAGTGAGAGAAATCAAGAGATGAAATTTCTCAAGAGTAGCAGCATTGAGTTTCCTGAGTGAGATTGAGTGATCTTCTTGTAGTGAGGGGCAAGGATAGTAGTCCGAAGGAGAGTTTTCCAGTTACGGAGAGTACAAGGTGGATAAGGCAGAGAGAGATTTAGAGAGGTAGCGTAGTGCCACGCAGAGGCAGTGCTGAGCTTTAAATGGAGTCGAAATTCAGCTGGGAAAGTCGAGATCTAGTGCCAGAAGTCGGGGTGTGAGATCGGAGGGTCAGAGGGTCGAATTTCTAGACCCAGGAGATCAAAGGAGGAGGTGACGCAGAGCCCAAAGATTGTGACGCAGATTTGTGAAGGTTGATGGGAGGCTGCAAAGGCAGTGTGGGGCTAGCCTTCCAGAGCCTGATCAATGTCGGATCTCCAGAAACAGTGTGAGATTTTTCTCACTAACTCCTGGCCAGTTAATTCTCTGTATCAGATTGCCAGTTTGGGCATCTAACGATTTGTATTCAGAAACCACGGCATAATAATAAAACCCTCAGTTGTTGCACTGGTTTTCCCAAGTTTGGTTTTACTAGGGAAACTGTCCAAAAACAACTATGTAAATGTGTGTGCATTTATTTCTCTCCAGTGCAGTATTTAGTTTCCACGGTTTTTATTTTATGTAGGCTGCAGTGTATGTATTTTGATATGTGTTGTAGAAAACTGCAAGTAATTTGTTTAAAGGAATTTAACAAATAGGATAAATATCATTAGTTTGCTACAGTAGGATTCAGGGTCAACGAATTTTCACAAATACTTCATTGATACTGGCCATTTTCATTGAACAAACAAGGTGAATCTCACAAATACTGCTTCCAAGAATGAAGAAATTACAGTAATCAATGCATTCACCATACATTATTCATTGTTCAAAGCACATGGTTCAGCTTTCAATGCATAAAGCATAAGGACATACCATATTTCAACGCAGCATATGTGCAATATATTTCAGACTTTCAACACACCATTCCCATGTTGCTTTCCCACTATTCAATGTTGTGTTCAACGCTCCATTCCATGTTGTATTCCATGTTGTATATGAACAAATGCATAGAGAATAATATACCCACAAAGATTGAACTACACATGGAGCTCCACATAACTCATAGAATTCAACGGTGAATGTCCAACGCGTATACCAGATTGTTCGATTTTTTGTTCTTCATATGCTAAAATACCAAAAGAAATTACGCAGCTTGTGAAATAAAACTGAGGCACTTCAATTACTTCCAAACCTTCTTGTCGACTTGGTTTACGTGTTGGCCCGCTGGAATATTTGGAGGGCTCACATTAGGCTCGGTTTGACAGTGTCTTTGCAGTCATGCAAACCATATGAAATAAATACAAAAACAAGCATTCTAGTCGTCTTGCTCAACGTATGCATCACATATTTCTTTTGTTTATTTTTTTGTGTCAATTCTTCTTTCAAAAAAAATCAATGTTTGTCTAAATCTAGGCTTGAAAACTTCTAAGAGAAAATTGTTGCAATTGTGCCCAAACAAGTCGTTGCTCGAACTTGGTAGCAAAGATGAAGAAATGGCAGCAAAGCAATCATGCAATGATGGTAGGAGTCGAGCTATGGTGGCACAAAACAATGCCCTGAATCAGATTGTAATCTGGTTTGACCAGCTACCACAGTGTGGATGAGCTACTTGAATGGGATTCTGAAATGAGAAATGTCAGTGATGGTTTTGATGTCGTCTCTTGACTGGATGAGGCTTCAAGGAGAATTCCATTGGGACTCAAATGTGTGGGCATGAAGATCTCAACCCCGCATCTCTTATTACAAATCTCAATGCCACTATGGAACCTGATGAAAGAACTAAGCTGCCCAAAACCGTGCAATTCTATGCTCAATCCACAAAATGCAAGGTCATAGAATAATGTAGTGAATGTAAAGAATGCATAGAACATTAGGTAATGGACTAGCAGGGTAGCTCTGACCAGCTTGAAAATGATGTGACAAGAAAGAATGCGGTGGAGGAAGAGTAATAGACACGTAGTGCTGTGAGAGAAAATAAGGAGGAACGATTCTGCAGGGGCTACTATGTGAAAAATCCTTAAACCCGACATCCCTACTGCAGCAACTAGTGATATTTCTCCTACTTGTTAATTTACATGAACAAGTTATTTGCAGTTTTCTATGGCAAACATTGAAATACATACACTGCAACCTACACCATTTAAAATAATATGCCGAAACAAGAAACTGAACAAGAGAAAGATACAACACAAATGACACAGTTGTTTTCGGACAAATGTCCTCGGAAAAACCCAATGCGGGAAAATTGGTGCAACAAATCAGAGGGTTTTTATTATTAAGCAGAAATTATTTTTGAATACAACCTTTGGATGCCTTGCTGGCAATCCAGTATAGAGAATATCACTCGACAAAAGAAATTAGTGAGATTACCTCACTCTACGCTGCAAGTCCCGGCTGAACCAACGAGTCCCCGACTACTTCTGCGTTGCCCCTATGCAGTCACTACGTGGGCCTACGTCACAGCCTCTAAGGCACTATGTCACCTCTTTGTTGAATCGATTTGCTCTCAGGAGCTGATTCCATCCCTCTTGGCTCAGGACATCAAACCTTCCAGCAAATTTCGGACCTCTGCTTGGAAGGCTCTGCGCTGCTCCGTGTGAGCCCTTCCTGGCTTTGCGTCACCCTCTCTGGGCATTGCGGTGCCTCCTCTCTGTGTGTCTCTACCTCTCTACTGAGTATTCTTGGCTCCGTAGAAGATACTCCAGCCAAAACTCTCTCTGCCCCTCTCTGCATGATCACTACGAAATCATTGTGTTTCTCTAACTTCAGCAATTTGATCTAACTGATCAACTCTCTGTGTGTGTTCCAAATGACCCTCAAGCCTCCTTAAATAAAATTCGCATTGACATTCAACGACCCAGATTATAAACTAATCAATGGCTAAGATCATTTTTGCTTGATCCTCATCTTCTTCTAGAAGTTACACCCACTGTTAGATTAATACCCATTAATTATTTTAATTTCCTAAGTTTAGACTTAGGGACCCATTAAAAATAATTAATTATTTTAATAAAACTGTCTCCGGGTGGAATTTCCCAAAACTCTTTTTGGCTTCTTTGGAATACATGTGCCCAAGCCTCCCTGCAAAATTTGAGACTTAGAGCACATCTGATGCTACCAGAAATCAACACTCCCTCTTAGTGAGGAATGTGCTCTAGCAATGCCTCCCACTGAAGCATCACCCTGACTTCATAACATCGTCCTCTGTGCTGTTGATGTCTGACATGTTTTCCACCAACTACTACACTACTGCTGCAACTGTACTACTACTGACACTACCACTATCAACACTGAATCCGTACTACAACTCCCTCTCAAGTGTTGCATCTGTGTTGCTGCTAGCACTGCCACTACTAACACTTCATCTGCACTGCAACTGAAAAACATCCCAAAATCTAAAAAACTGTTCAGCATAGATGCTCCTCGATGTTGAAGATCTGACTGCTACTAGTCCCACGCTATCCCTCTGAAGCCACTGCGTTGTTGTTGTTGCTATTGCACTGTGCCTCCGTGCACTGTTGCAACTTTGCACTACACTGCTCAGACTTGGCGTTCTAGCCACTACATCTATCGCTCCAACACTCCTCTGCACCAACACTAATCCATCCCGCTACTTCTGATCTGGGCTCCTGTAGCAAGGAATTGATCTGAATGGTGGGCTCCTTAAGGATCCTGCCCATTTGTAGCTCTTTTGAACTACAGTTCTAAGTCAGCTCACCTCCCTTCTGGAGGTATCTCGGCTATCATAGCAAACTCCTCTTCCTTGATCTTCGCGGGTGCAGCCTTCGGATCATTGTTCTCATCTTTTTCCTTCTTCCCAAGAGGACACTGTGTTGCGTAGTGACCCATTTCACCGCACCTGAAGCATTTGATCTTTGAGACGTCCTTCCGCCTTCGCTGCTCCTGCTACCCCTTGGATGCAAGGGTTGCATTCTCTTCCTCCTCCTTGGGCTTCGACCCACTGTTGCTGCGTCCGTCAAGCTTACACTTGACTAGATCTCTCCTCAGCTCTTCCTGCTTGAGAACTGCCCACATACTATCCCAATCTGGCAAAGTTGCCCTGCCCAGGATGCTCTGGACAAAGACTCGCCACTCTTTTGAGATTGAGTTTAGGGCCAATCTCACCATCTCAGAACCTTGAGGTGTAGACCCCACAACTGTTAACTCGTCCTGGGTCTCTGAAAACTTCGTGAGGAATGGATCAATGCACTCCCCCTTTTGCATTTGCGCAGATCTCAGTTTCTTCTCTAAGTACATCTTTTGTTGCTCGAAAGATCCTTGATACAGTATTGCCAAGGCATCCCACATCTCCTTAGTAGTCCCTCTGTGAGCGATGTGACATACCACGTGATCCTTTACTCCATCAAGGATCATCCTCTTGGCCTTCGCCATTTCTCCCCTGTACTTCTTCAACGGATCTACATCGGCGGGCACAACCACCACGCTGTCAACATAGGCCTTGAGAAAATGCTCATCTAGGAGGCACGACATCCTTTCCTTCCAGATCACATATTTGGATGCTTCATCCAACCTTTCCTGATCTTTCAACCCACTTGCTGCCATCTCTGCCATGAATAAGTCGAATTGCTCCTCTTTGTCTCTTACTGTTGTTGCTCAGGCAATAAGAAAACGAACTTCTTGGCGGGAAGTCTACTAAGGAAAAATTCCCTTACTATGCTTCTCCTCTCCTTTCTGACATCTTTCAGCCCAGAAATCTCCCTACTAAAAACTGTGTCCCACCAGCTCTCTCCTCACATTGAGGCTCTGCGCTGCTCCCTCTGGCTTGGCAAGATTTCAATCTAGAAGCCCTTCCTCTCCGTCGACTCACTTAGAGAGAGACTGTCCTTGAAAAATCCAGCCCTCCTGGCTTGGACTGTGCACTCCCTCTGGGGATTCGAACTGCTACCTCCTGCAGCTATTCAAACTCCTTCTCTGTTCAGCATTGGGTTCTTTGGCACTGCTCTTCTTGTCTCACCTGCACTGCTCTGATACCATGTGAAAATTCTTTAAACCCGAAATCCCTACTACAACAACAAATGATTTTTCTTGTACTTGTTAATTTACATGAACAAGTTATTTGTAGTTTTCTACAGCAAACATTGAAATACATACACTGCAGCCTACAACATTTAAAATAATATGTTGAAACAAGAAACTGAACAAGAGAAAGATACAACACAAATGACAGTTGTTTTTGGACAAATGTCCCTGGAAAACCCAATGCGGGAAAACCAGTGCAACAAATTTGAGGGTTTTTATCATTAAGCAGAAGTTATTTTCGAATACAACCTCTAGATGCCTTGCTGGCAATCCAGTACAAAAGAATATCACTCGGAAGAAGAAATTAGTGAGATTACCTCACTCTACACTGTAAGTCCCGGCCGATCCGATAGCTGAACAGACAAGTCCCCAGCTACTTCTACGCCGCCCCTACGTAGTCACTGCATGGGCTTGCATCACAACCTCTAAGGCACTATGTCACCTCTTTGTTGAATCAATTTTTCTCTCAAGAGCTGACTCCAGCTCTCCAGGCTTAGAACGTCAAACCTTCCAGCAAATTTCGGACCTCTGCGCGGAAGGCTCTGCGTGAGCGCTCCCTGGCTCTGCGTCACCCTCTCTGGGCACTGCGCTGCCTCCTCTGTGTGTCTCTCTGCCTCTCTGCTGAGTATTCTTGGCTTCGGAGAAGATACTCCAGCCAAAACTCTCTCTGCCCCTCTCTGCGTGATCACTATGAAATCACTACACTACTCTAGCTTCAACAATTTGATTTGACTAATCAACTCTCTGTGTGTGTTCCAAATGACCCTCAAGCCTCCTTAAATAATTTTCTCGTTGACATTCAATGGCCCAGATTAGAAGCTAATCAATGGCTGAGATCATTTCTTCTTGATCCTCGTCTTCTAGAAGTTACACCCACAGTTCGATTAATACACGTTATTATTTTAATTTCCTAAGTTTAGACTTAGGAACCATTAAAAATAATTAATTATTTTTATAAAACTGTCTCCGAGTGGAATTTCCCAAAACGATTTTTGGGTTCTTTGGAATGCATGTGCCCAAACCTCCCTACAAAATTTGAGACTTAGAGCACATCCGATGCTACCAGAAATCAACATAGTAGAGTTGAACAACAACAAAATAGAAGCAAAGGAGTTATGACTGAGCAAAAAATACCTTTGGCAGATATGCAGCTTTAATCTAGCTTCAAAGAAATTCAGTAGTGCAGGTCAATGGAACAGTGCACAATAAGAAATATGCAAGCACGCAACAATGGTAGTTCTAACACGCAGGAAGGCAGAACTGACATTTAGAGAGTCCACAAAACAAGTGGCTCAAATTAGAGCAGGGCCAGAATTCTCCTGTATCTCTAATACCATGTTAGACATCACCATGGCAAAGACCAAATATGAAAGATATGCATTGAATGCACATTGCATATATTATTCACATGATATACATTTTATAATACATTAGAGTGACTGTTGGATTCCATATTCCAAGGTCTCTTAGACTCCCTTTGACTGCTCACATTCCACACCAACCCTTAGAGGATTAGATGTCCAACAAACTTTAATCCCCAATAGATCAACTATTATTTTGACCTCCACGTCCTCCACAAGGTGTGCAATCAGCTCTGATTTCTCTTTGTTTAAGAACAGGCTAGAGGCACTGCCAAACTTAGATAAAATTTAGGAAAATGTATGCCATTTATCCAGATTGATCTCACCAATCCCAAGAACCTCATCCACAAACATTAAGTGGGATAAGTGATTGTTGGCCGATATTTTGAAGCCCTTAATTCTGCCCTCCTCTCTGGCAGCTTTGAGAGCCTTGCTAAGCGGCCTAAGCCCATCCATTATAAGAATAAAGAGCAAAGGGGATAGAGCACATCCCTATCGGAGACCATGATGGATTCTAAAAAATTTAGTGGGATACACATTAATCAAAACAACAATGTTATTTGAGGAGACACATGCCATGAACCAGTCAACGTGTCTTCTTTGAAACCCACACGTATGGAGGATCAACCTTAAAAAACTCTTAGTCCACCCTGTCATATGCCTTGATGAGGTCAATCTTCATCAAGCATGATTTCAATTTTTTTGTACTGATAGAATGGTGATCCAGGTGGATGTTGGTGGCCACCCACCTATCCCATTTGGACCCCCGCAACTGTCTCTTTCAGTTTTTTAGTTTCCTAAATTGTAGCACAGTTTACTATTTTTAGCAGTTTTTTCGGGTCCTGAACTTCCGGAGCCGTTTTGAGGCCCTAAACGACATTTTTTGGGAAATCTGGGGGCAACATGGGTCTATGAATTGATGTTGCCCTTCCCAAAGTGGTAGTGCTCGGATAGATCTTTCTAACGAGCTATTGTATGCGTCAAACGGAAATCGTATGCCAAAGTTACGACCCCGGGAAATTGATGTACCAATTTACCCAAACGGGGCCCACAATTTGGCATTTCATCTTCTAGGGTTAGGTTTCGAGATGTGAAGGGTTTTCCATTGTTTCTCAACAATAAATAGGCCTTCGAGCCTCATTGTAAAGATAGTTCAGAGGCATGTAGATGCAACAATCTTCTCCAGAGATAGCTCCATCGCCCTAGCTGTTAATTTCCATTCTGTTGGAAGCATAATTCAGTATTTACAGTAATGAAAAGAGATTATTTTCGCTACATATTTCCTTATGTTATTCTATAATTTATCGTTCCTGTTTAATCTGGAGCAATGGTATCAGACGTCTACTTTTTCTCTGTTTCGTCTGCATGTCCCCAACAAGGTCAGATATAAGAGTAAGGCTGGAACTAGTCAAACCTTTCAAAGACCAGCTCGCAAATCCAGACGGCCTCCATGGAGAGAGAAGAAAGACAGGGGCAGGAGATCCTATCAAAATCTTGCTCGAAGAAGCCCTCAAGCGGCAAAGGAACGCGATGATGGATAGCTTTGCGTAGATCCTTCAGCGGCTACCCAGAGGCGATGCATCGACTTCCAACAGCAACTCTGGAAACGCCACACCGTTTAAGGTACAAGTCAATTTTGAAATCCCCATCTTCGAGGGTAAAATAGACGCAGATACCGTAGATAAATGGTTAAATCTGCTAGATGGGTATTTTTCTGTTCATCAATTTTCGAGTCAAGAAAAGATTGTTTTCACTCTTCTCAAAGCAGCCCCCCACGTCAAGGATTGGTGGGAAACCTACAGCGAGCAGAAGAATGAAAGTACTGGCTCACTATTTTCAGCCGCACCCACCTGGGATTCATTCCGGGATGCCATCAAGGAGTAGTACTACCCTGTCAAAAGCTATGAGGACAAATACACCAAATGGACCACACTGCGGCAGGGACGGGACCAAGATGTGCCAGATTTCACAAACATTTTTCATACCCTTCACACACAGTTGAGTATCAAAGATTCTGAGATGCATCTGGTACTCAAATACCGCGGCTGCCTACACAGATACATCCAGGAAGAGATGGAGTTCTTGAACATCTCCTCACTCGGCACAGCATACCGATATCGCTGTCAAAATCGAGCAAAAGTTCAAACAGAAGAAGCGAGACTTTGGATCTGCAAATCCGAAGCCCAAAGGACAAAGCGAAGGCGGGGTGACCCAAGACAACCCATCAAAACCACAAGAAAAGAACAACACCACGAAGCCGAAGAAGGACACAGGAAAGTGGTGTGAGTTCCAGAAGAGTCCCACTCATAACACAAGTGAGTGTCGGACCAAGCAGTCGTTGGTGGCCGAATTGAAGGCTACCGAATCAGATGCATGTCATGACCCTGAACCAGAACTTGACAAGGGGAATAGCAAAGGGAAGCAGATCATTAATGCAGATCCTAGCGCCATTGTTGCCACCGCCAAAATCCAAAAAAATGAGCCCGAAGAACCAGAGGAGGGGGAACGTATTTTCCACTCACAGATGTGGGTGAAGGGTTCGCCGCTGCAATTCATTGTCGACAGTGGCAGCCAAAAGAACCTCATTTCAGCAGAGGTCGTGAAGCGGTTAGGCCTACCGACTACACCACACCCGTAGCCGTACAGTATCAGGTGGCTTCATGAAGGAAGAGATCTCAAAGTTCGCCAGTAGTGCCACCTTCCCTACAGCATCAAGCCTTTCACAGACGAGGTATTGTGTGATGTTACACCTCTGGATGTTTGTGATGTATTATTAGGCCAACCATACTTGTGGAGGCGACATGTTGTATATGAGTCAAGGCCTCGCGCTTTCATTATTTCTTTGAATAATTCATTATACAGGATACCAGAGGTAACCCCACCTACTGCCACTTCTTTGGTCGCTGCTAAGAAAGGCAGCAAGTTTATCTTACAGACTAGGAAATTTATTTTCTGTCTGGTTCACTCCGAAAGTAAGGGGAAGATCGTTGCTACATCCATGACACCCACAAAGGGTTCCTCCATGCAGCAGCAGCAGCAAAGGGATACAGTCATGACAGAACACAGGAACAACTTCTCCTCACCCACAGGGGTACCACACAAGCTTCAGGTGGGAAACAAATTCTGGTTGCATCTGCAGAAAGAACGCCTTACAAGAGCCCATCAGAAGCTCCAACCATACCGACATGGTCCTTACACCAGTACCAAGGCTGCAGGGAATAATGCTTTGGCACATAACGTTCCCCCATCCCTTCGTCTGCACCAACTGTTCAATGGGTACCGTTATCGACCATGCTTCCCACCATTACTGGACACATCAGAGATGGCAGAACAGCTCACTAGGGACCCAGATCAGCAACAACTTCCTCATCTCAGGGAGGAACTCAACGCAATGGGGACCATTGCTTCCTAAGGGGGGAGGAATGATCCAGGTGGATGTTGGTGGCCACCCACCTATCCCATTTGGACCCACACAACTATCTCTTTCAGTTTTTTAGTTTCCTAAATTGTAGCACAATTTACTATTTTTAGCAGTTTTTTCGGGTCCTGAACTTCCGGAGCCGTTTTGAGGCCCTAAACGACGTTTTTTGGGAAATCTGGGGGCAACATTGGTCCATGGACCGATGTTGCCCTTCCTAAAGTGGTAGTTCTCGGATAGATCTTTCTAACGAGCTATCATACGCATCAAACAGAGATCATATGCCAAAGTTACGACCCCGGGCAATTGATGTACCAATTTACCCAAAACGGGGCCCACAATTTGGCGTTTCATCTTCTAGGGTTAGGTTTCGGGATGTGAAGGGTTTTCCATTGTTTCTCAACAATAAATAGGCCTTCGAGCCTCATTGTAAGACAGTTCAGAGGCATGTAGCCGCCACATCTCTTCCCAGAGATAAGCTACCATCGCCCTAGCTGGTTTATTTCCATTTCTGTTTGTAAGCATATTTCAGTATTTTACAGTAACGAAATGAAGTATTATTTCCGCTGCATATATGTCCTTATGGTTATCTCTGTATTTTATTGCGTTCCTGTTTAAATCCAGATCAGTGGTATCAGAGCGGTTTGCTTTTCCTCTGTTTTTCTTTGCATGTCCCCAACGAGGTCGGGATATAAAGGGTTAGGGCTTGAATTGGTTGAACCTTTGCAAGACCAGCCTCGCAAATCCCGACAGCCTCCCATGGCAGATGAGAAGAAAGACGAGGGGGCAGGAGATCCTATCAAAATCTTGCTCGAAGAAGCCCTCGAGCGGCAAAGGAACGCGATGATGGATAGCTTTGCGCAGATCCTTTAGCGGCTACCCAGAGGCGACGCATCGGCTTCCAACAGCAACTCTCGAAATGCCACACCGTTTAAGGTATAAGTCAATTTTGAAATCTCCATCTTCGAGGGTAAAATAGACGCAGATGCCGTAGATAAATGGTTAAATCTGCTAAATGGGTATTTTTCTGTTCATGAATTTTCGAGTCGGGAAAAGATTGTTTTCGCTCTTCTCAAAGCAGCCCCCCACGTCAAGGACTGGTGGGAAACCTACTGCGAGCAGAAGAATGAAAGTATTGGCTCACTATTTTTAGCCGCACCCACTTGGGATTCATTCCGCGATGCCATCAAGGAGCAGTATTACCCTGTCAAAAGCTATGAGGACAAATACATCAAATGGGCCACACTGCGGTAGGGACGGGACCAAGATGTGCCAGATTTCACAAACATTTTTCATACCCTTCGCACAGAGTTGGGTATCAAAGATTCTGAGCTGCATCTGGTACTCAAATACCGCGGCTGCCTACACAGATACATCTAGGAAGAGATGGGGTTCTTGAACATCTCCTCACTCGGCACAACATACCGATACGCTGTTAAAATCAAGCAAAAGTTCAAACAGAAGAAGCGAGACTTTGGATCTGCAAATCCGAAGCCCAAGGGACAAAGCCAAGGCGGGGTGACCCAAGACAACCCATCAAAACTGCAAGAAAAGAACAACACCACGAAGCCAAAGAAGGACACAGGAAAGTGGTGTGAGTTCCAGAAGAGTCCCACTCATAACACAAGTGAGTGTCGGACCAAGCAGTCACTGGTAGCCGAATTGAAGGCTACCGAATCAAATGCATGTTCTGACCCTGAACCAGAACCTGACAAGGGGAATAGCAAAGGGAAGCAGATCATTGATGCGGATCCTAGTGCCACTGTTGCCACCGCCAAAATCCAAAAAAATGAGCCTGAAGAACCAGAGGAGGGGAAACGTCTTTTCCACTCACAGATGTGGGTGAAGGGTTCGCCGCTGCAATTCATTGTCAATTGTGGCAGCCAAAAGAACCTCATTTCAGCAGAGGTCATGAAGTGGTTGGGCCTACCGACTACACCACACCCGCAGCCGTACAGTATCGGGTGGCTTCATGAAGGAAGAGATCTCAAAGTTCGCCAGCAGTGCCACCTTCCCTACAGCATCAAGCCTTTCACAGACGAGGTATTGTGTGATGTTACACCTCTGGATGTTTGTGATGTATTATTAGGCCAACCATACTTGTGGAGGCGACACCCTGTGTATGAGTCAAGGCCTCGCGTTGTCATTATTTCTTTGAATAATTCATTATACAAGATACCACAGGTAGCCCCACCTACTGCCACTTCTTTGGTCGCTGTTAAGAAAGGCAGCAAGCTCATCTCACAGACTAGGAAATTTATTTTCTGTCTGGTTCGCTCCGAAAGTAAGGGGAAGATCGTTGCTACATCCATGACACCCGCAAAGGGTTCCTCCATGTAGCAACAACAACAAAGGGATACAGTCATGACAGAACACAAGAACAACTTCTCCTCACCCACAGGGGTACCACACAAGCTTCAGGTGGGCAACAAAGTCTGGTTGCATCTGCAAAAAGAACGCCTTACAAGAGCCCATTAGAAGCTCCGACCATACCGACATGGTCCTTACACCAGTACCAAGGCTGCAGGGAATAATGCTTTGGCACATAACATTCCCCCATCCCTTCGTCTGCACCAACTGTTCAATGGGTACCGTCATCGACCATGCTTCCCACCATTACTGGACACATTGGAGATTGCAGAATAGCTCACTAGAGACCCAGATCAGCAACAACTTCCTCATCTCACGGAGGAACTCAACGCAATGGGGACCATTGCTTCCTAAGGGGGGAGGAATGATCTAGGTGGATGTTGGTGGCCACCCACCTATCCCATTTGGACCCCCACAACTGTCTCTTTCAGTTTTTTAGTTTCCTAAATTGTAGCACAGTTTACTATTTTTAGCATTTTTTTCAGTCCTGAACTTCCTGGAGCCGTTTGAGGCCTAAACGACGTTTTTTTGGGAAAATGGGGGCAACATGGGTCATGCGTCAAACGGAGATCGTATGCTAAAGTTACGACCCCGGGAAATTGATGTACCAATTTAACCAACGGGGCCCCAATTGGCGTTTCATCTTCTAGGTTAGGTTCGGGATGTGAAAGGTTTTTCATTGTTCTCAACAAAAAATAGCCTTCGAGCCTCATTTGTAAGACAGTTCAAGCAGGAGCCGCCACATTCTCTCAGAGATAAGCTACCATCGCCCTAGCTGGTTTATTTCCATTTCTGTTTGTAAGCATATTTCAGTATTTTACAGTAATGAAATGAAGTATTATTTTCGTTGCATATCTGTCCTTATGGTTATCTCTGTATTTTATTGAGTTCTTGTTTAAATCCGGATCAAATGGATAAACTCCTAAGTAATCCCAACAACATTTTGTATTCTCCTTTCTGCAAGAAAGTCAAATTACTCCAAAGAGGTATGCTCAAACAACAATTGTTTAATTCTGTTAGCAATCACTTTGGAGATCATTTTATAGACTAGATTACATAATGATATTGGTCTAAAATTAGAGAAATGACATGAATTAGTGATTTTTGGGATAGGAGTGAAGAAGGTTGCTGCTTGCATTTATAGCCCCTATTATATGCCCCTGGAGCCGAGACTCCTCCACCATCGCTATAAGATCAAAGCTCATGAGATCAAAGAAGAAGATGTATAGTTCCCCAACCATCAGGCCCAGGGCTTTTATCCTTGGCTAGATCAATTAACACTCCTTTTAACTCTTCAGCAAGGACTGGATCATCTAATCAGTCAGAGTCCACTTCGTTGACCATGTAGGGGAATAGATTAGCCAGCTCCCATTGGTCCCTAAAGTTTGAATCAACATAGGCCTGATATTGCTTGCGAAAATGTTGGACTGCCTCCTTATGTATATCCTTCAAGGACATAAGAATCTCATTCTGTTGGTTCAGTATATGCCAAATCGAATTAGCACACCTTCTATTGGATGGTACTTTGTGAAAGAACCTGGAATTTTTATCCCCGCCTTTGATCCATACCATTTTGATTTTCAATCGCAATTCATCCTCCTGCAATTTGAGAATTTGGTTCTTCCTACCTACCAGTTCAGTCAAGATCCTCTTGTTTTGATAAAAAAAATAGACATGCGATTGATGGGCCCATTAGAGATTCTATACTCATCTCTATTTCAGCTAATTCCTTAGATAGCTCCATTTTCCTCTTTCGGATCCATATTTTCACATTAGCATTCAATCTGCTCAACTTATGCGTTACCAGTTCCATTTTATGATTAGTAGAAATTTCTACAGACATCGTCCAAGATCTGTTTGTAGATTTTTGGTAGCATTGGATGTGCTCTAGCCATGAAAATTGCTGGAGAGGCTAAGGCACATAAGATCTCCAAGACCCAGAAATGGTTTGGGGAAATTCCACCCGGTTGGAGAGATATTAAAATAATTAATATTTTTAATGGGGTTCCTAAGTATAAACTTAAGAAAATTAAAATATTAATGCGTATTAATATAAAACTGGGTGAGAATGTTCTAAATGACATGGATCAAAACAAATATAATCCTAGTCGTTGATTAGGAACCTAATCTCGGCCGTTGAAGACTCAACAAGAAAAGTATAAGAGGAGGTTTGAGGATCAGTTGGAGGTACACCAAAATTGATCAACCAATTTGATTTTCTGGAGCAGAGTTTTGCTGAGAGAATTGAGCTAGTGATTTGTTGCAGCGAGGGGCAGTTCGGCATGAGGCCGAGAATACATCGTAGAGAGGCAGAGATAGTGCCAGAGAGACAACGCAGAGCCTGGAGAGGCTGACGCATAGTCAGCTGGGAGCTATGCAGAGGCTAAGGAGGCCAGCGTGGGTGATGCAGAGGGCCAAAGGGTTGACGTAGAGGCATCAACAGTTGTACAGAGGCTAGCAGAGCTAACGCAGGGCCAAGAGGCAGCACTGGGTGATTTTCATGGGACAGGCTGAGTGCTGGTGAGCTGGGAAGGGTGACACAGTCCCTGCAGATTGACGCAGAGCAGTAGAGAAGCTTGGATCAGCTTTCGTTGTCTAGCTAAGGAGTTGTCGTAGTTGCTGTGGGATCATTCATCCAGTGATTGATCAGCAGGAATATTTGTCTCCGAGGAGAGGTACTTCTGTTGAGGGCATTCTCTGTTGGGTGAGCCATTTCTGGCACCCTAGTTGTATTCAGAAATTGCATAATAATAAAACCCTCATATCTGTTGCATCGGTTTTCCTGCATTGGGTTTTTCCGGGGACAATTGTCCAAACATAATGGTGTCCCTTGTGTGTTTGTCTCAATTATTTCAGTTGTTGATCTGTATATGAGTTAAGGCCGTATTTGTGTTTATTTCAGTCTTTATGTAATATTCCTAATTAGCCATGGCTAATTGGAATATTCGATTTTGCTCAATTTTTGCCTTATATAGTTATTTATAAATAAAAAGGTGAGGAAGGGGGACATAACTCACTTTCAGAATAAAAAGTCACTTCCTAGTAGCACAACGTTGTGACTTAAAGGGGAGCCAAGGGGAGCCAAGGGGGCCAAAGGGGGACGCAGAATGGAACCCACGCACACATGGAAGGACTGCACAAAAGGGAAGAAACACATGGCAAGAGAGGAATTACGTTGGAGGAGGTGAGCCTTGGAATTGAGAGAGGCAAAGGCTATAAAGGAGAGAGAAGCCCCCTCATTTTGATCATTGGATTATGAGCATTTGTGATAGTCATCTCGAATTAGAGCACGCTGGATGTTTAGCTAGTCTGCAGCACTGTTTAGTGCATTAAGTGTCTCCGTTCGGAGATCTCACCCTTAGCCCCGGGGGACTTCGAGTGCCTGTTTGGGCAAGGTATTTCCATTAGCATTTCAACAGTAGTTTCATCAGCATTTTAGCAGCAGTTTCATCAATGTTTTGGAGGACTGCGCAACACTGGGAGAGGGACGCAGTTCTTTCTGGCAGGAGTTCTGGGTTGAGGGTTTGCAGTAGGATTTGTGCTGAGCAAGGGATCAGCCGTTTCATATTGGAGAGTTTTTGCGGGGGTTTTAGGCAGATTTCCGGAGGGTTTCATTCAGTGGCAGTGCAGAGCATTGAGGGACTGCGCAGAACCCCAAGAGGGTGATTTTCGAGGGTCAACCATTTCAGAAAAGCTTTGTGGGCTTTTCTGGGTTTCTTGAGTAGAGTCCGATTCCAAAGTTTCAACCTTTTCTGAGGAGGGGAGCAGCCCCAAATCCTCATTTGATTTCTAGCAGCAACAGCAGCATAGCAATTCTCCAGCAGCTTGGACACAGTTCAGAGAGGGGCCATTCCATTGCTATTCTGAGTGTATTTCTTCACTTGCCTTGTGCAAGTCGAGGTACCATCTTTCTGATCACCTCTTGTACTCATTCTATTACTCAATATAATAAAATGGCTTAGCGTTTCTCTCTGCATTTCTTGAGTATCTGCTTATGGTTATATTGTTATATGTTGCACCATTGTTATTTGTATCTCTTTAAGCATTCTCAGCTATTATACCATTTGTGTCTTTCTCCCATACTCTTAGACAGAGTCTGGAAAGGGCCAGGTAGCCTTCGGATCTCGTCCTCTTTTCAGAGGCAACATATCTGGTAAATGCCCTCCCAGTCCATCTCTGATTGGAGTTTGCTTGTGTTTGAGGGATATTCCTGATAAGGGATATTACAGTGGTATCAGAGCATAGATCTGGCTCAGCCTGTGGAGCTAGCAATCTACGACACCGGGGGAAAAACCCTACATCTGTTACAGAGGTCAGAGATATAGGGACACTGGGCGTAGGTTGGAGAACACTTACGGAGACGGAGACTGTGTTCTGGTGGTGGACGCAGAACAGGAGGAGCCTGTGGTGGACGCAGAACAGAAGGAGCCTGTGGTGGACGCAGAGCAGGAGGCTCCGATGGTAGATGATGACGGGAAGAGATTTGCGGATATGCTCCTCAAATCGGTGCAGGATCTGTCGAGGCAGATTGAGGTGATGGGGCGGAGATTCATGGCAGTAGAGGCCAGACAGTGTGAGAGCCCACGAGTTTTCCAGGATGGTGAGGGATCGGGCACATCCCACCATTTTCTAGAGCAGCGTGATACTGTGTAGCAAGTGGCCTCACATGCCCCTACACGCTCTACCATGCCCACTTTCTTAGGAGCAGACACGAGGGTCGTAGCCCAGTAGGAGGCAGAGCCCGGACATATGGGCGATTATTTTGCAGAGTACCAGGCTTATGAGCAAGAGTTCAGGGAAGCCCTCTCATTTAGAGATTTTGTTCAGCTCCAGCGGGATAGCAGACCCCGCGACCATCACAGAGGGTACCGGCATTACCATGATAGTAACACCCACCATGCAACGAGTAGATTCCACTTGCCTACGTTTGATGGTTCATCAAACAGTTCGGCAAAGTCCTAGGTGGAGAAGCTAGACATTGATTTCTAGCTTAACTAGATGTCGGAGACAAAGGCCATCAAGGTGGCAACATTGCATTTGGATGGTGAGGCCCAGGATTGGTGGTTTCATGGGATGGTTACACTCGGGCACTCTACAGTGACATCATATGCTAAGTTTACCAGGAGATTGATAAAGCGATTTGATTGGACGGATCCAGAGCAACATTTTGTTGAGCTGACGAGGCTCAAATAGACAGGGAGCCCAGAGACCTACATTGCAAATTTCTTGAGGGTCTCCGTGGTGGTGCCAGACCTATCCATGGCACGGAGGGTCTATATGTATGTTGAGGGGTTAGCAGAGCCACTTCGAGGTCTAGTCCGATCCACTAGACCGGCCACACTCCAGGACACTATCAGCAGGACCCGGGACTTACAGGATGTCTTACCCAGGACCTGGACACCTTACCCCCAGAGACAAACTTTCCAGTCTAAGGGGAAGGATGTGGGGATTCCACCTCCAAAGGGGAATCCAGGACGAGTACTGATTAACAACGATGTCAGGAGGGAGCTGAAGAAGAAGCAGTTGTGCTTCACATGTCAAGAGCCGTGGGCACCAGGACATAGATGTGCTGCAGGCAAGGCACATTTTATTAAGGTCTTCTCCGAGAGCAGTGGAGAAGAGGATGACGAGGATGATGTGGAGGCAGGAGATAGCCATGCTGTACAGGGACCTTTGCCACCTCCATCGCCAGCAGCAGCTGGTGCATCTTTAGCACCCACCGGAGGGGCCCTTGCAGCCTTGCGAGGAGTTCCCAAGTATCTGACGCTTCGCGTATGAGGGACAGTACGTGGCCAACGAGTATCAGTTTTGGTTGACAGTGGGGCGACCCACAACTTCATCAATGCACAGATGGTTGAGCGGAGAGGTATATAGATAGAGAGCTTCGATGGGTTTTCAGTCTTGGTCCCAGGAGATCAGACAATGACATGTGCTCATTATGTTCTAGAGCTTTCAGTGATGATGAGAACCTACACATTGACTTACCACTTTTTCGTAGTCGATATTCCGGACACCAACATGACACTGGGTGTTCAGTGGCTTATCACTCTAGGGAAGGTCACGACAGATTGGAAGACCCTAGAGATGGAGTGGGATGATGAGAAGACAGGGAGGCATGAGAAGATATGGGGACAACACACATATCCGCCTCAGACTGTGTCGGCTCATCAGATGGAGGTAGTCTTCCGGAAGGGAGACATAGAGTGGGCAGTGGAGTTGCGTGCATCAGAGGCAAGGACTACAGGGCAGATAATACATCCAGAGATACAGTCCATCCTTGATTGGTATGCCATAGTGTTTGGGGAGATTCCACCAAGGCAGCCACCGGATCGGGGGTTTGAGCACACCATCAAGCTTGAACAGGGCATACAGGCAGTGATCAGCGCCCCCTATAGGCACCCCAAGGCCTATTGGGATGAGATTGAGCGGGCTATCCAAGAGTTGCTGGCTCTTGCACACATTCAATCGAGCACGAGTCCTTTTGCTTCTTCTGTGGTGTTGGTGAAGAAGAAGGACGGTACATTGAGGATGTGCATCGACTACAGGGCCCTGAACAAGAAGACCCTGAAGAACAGGTACCCCATACCCAGGATTGATGAGTTGATGGACGAGTTGAGAGGAGCACGCTTCTTCTCAAAGATTGATTTGAGATCTGGGTACCATTAGATTCGTGTGAGGGAGCAGGACGTTCCCAAGACCGCCTTCAGGTGTCACTATGGGCACTTTGAGTTCTTGGTGATTCCTTTTGGGCTAACCAACGCCCCCGCTACATTTCAGTCCTGCATGAATCACATATTCCGTAGTCACTTGAGGAAGTTTGTGTTGGTATTCTTTGATGATATTCTCATTTACAGCAGGACTTGGGAGGAGCATCTCCAGCACGTTGAGACAGTATTGCGTATCTGACAGGAGCAGCAGTTCTATGCAAACTCTCCAAGTGTGAGTTTGGGTTGACGAAGATGTTGTATCTGGGACACATCATAGGGGTGGACGGAGTGAGAGTCCATGATGAGAAGATCAGCGCCATCAGAGAATGGCCAGAGCCGAGAAACGTGATGGAACTTCGAGCATTCATTGGCATTTGTACTTACTACCGGAAGTTTGTCAAAGGTTTCTCACAGCTTGTTGCACCCCTGAAAAATTTGACGAGGAAGGGGGCATTCAGTTGGTCGGATACAGCGCAGCGAGCCTTTGACAGGCTCAAGGAGGTTATGAGTAGTTGCCCAGTGCTTACGTTGCCAGATTTTACGCAGCCATTTGTTTTGGAGTGTGATGTGTTGGGAGAGGGGATCGACACAGTGTTGATGCAAGGAGGTCACCCTATGGCCTTTGAGAGCCAGAAGCTCCTTCTGCACGAGAGGTTGTATTCTATATATGACAAGGAGATGCTGGCCATCATGCATTCTTTGGCTAAGTACTGCCAGTATTTGGTGGGTAACAGGTTCAGGGTGAGCACTGATCACAATAGCCTCAAGTTCTTTTGGAGCAGAAGCAACTACAGGAGAGGCAGCACAAGTGGATCAGTAAGATCCAAGCATATGACTTTGACATTGAGTATGTCAAGGGTAAGAACAACGTGGTAGCAGATGCCCTTTCACGTAGACCAGCCACGTTGTCTCTTATGAGCTTGGATACAGACTGGAGGGCTCCACTCTTAGTAGAGTACTCCAAGGACAGGTTTGCATGTGAGGTTCTGGATGGGCAGGTGGCAGATGACAGGTACAGGGTGGTCGATGAGATCATCTATTGCAGGGACCGAATCTTCTTGATTGAGGGGTCTCAGCTCAAGAAGAAGATACTCTAGGCATCACATGATTCACCATTGGTAGGCCATCAGGGGTTTACCGAAACCTACAGGGACATTAGAGAGAGGTTCTCATGGAAGGGCCTCAAGGAAGACATACTCCAACATATCAGGGAGTGCGATGTTTGCCAGAGGAACAAGGGAGAGATGATCCATCCCGCGGGATTATTGTAGCCTCTTCCCATTCTGGAGGGGAAGTGGGAGAGTATTTCGATGGACTTCATCACAGGGTTTCTTGTGGTATAGGGCAAGGATTGTATCTTTGTCGTCGTTGATCGACTGACGAAGTACGCACATTTTTTTGCCATATCCGCACACTATACAGCAGTGCAGGTGGCCGAGCTGTTCTTCAAAGAGATCTTCAGGCTACATGGTCTTCCTAAGACCATTGTCAGTGATAGGGATTGCCATTTCATGGGCGGGTTTTGGTAGGAGCTTTTCCGGTTGGTGGGGACGAAGTTGACACCGAGTATGAGTTATCACCCACAGACGGACGGGTAGACAGAGATACTTAACAAGTGGCTGGAGGGTTACTTGCGTAACTATGTCAGTGGGCAGCAGTAAGCATGGCTGAAGTGGCTGCATCTGGGGGAGTACTGCTACAACACTTCACATCACATGTCGATTGGTATGTCACCATTCTATGCCTTATATGGATATCATCCTTTATCTTTTGCTGACGTGATGTTTGGTGATAGCAAGGCTCCTAGAGCCAAAATTTGGATCCAAGAGAGTCAAGATATCCTCCGAGCTCTCAAGGATAATATGGCTACAGCGCAAAACCAACAGAAGCTATACGCTGACAGCGGTCGGGTGGAGAGACAGTTTGAGGAAGGGGACATGGTCTACCTACGATTACAGCCATACCGATAGTTGTCACTGAAGCAGAAGGGGGTTGAGAAGCTCAAGCCTCGCTTTTATGGGCCATACAGGGTATACGCAGGCTTGGACAGGTTGCATATGAGTTGGAGCTACCCCAAGGCAGCAAGATTCATAACGTTTTTCATGTATCATGCCTGAAGAAGGCATTGGGGTAGCAGGTGAAAGTGACAGATGAGCTACAACCCATGGATGATGAGGGGCATTTGGTATTGCAGCCGAAGGCTATCATTGATACCAGGGAGAGGCAGCTGCGGAGCAGTACGATCCGGGAATTCTTGGTGAGGTGGAAGAATTTGCCGGATGAGGATGCCACTTGGGAGAGTGACAAAATCTTGCAGCATCCATCACTTCAGTTGCTTGAGGACAAGCAACATTTTGCCGAGGGAGACTGTAATATTCCTAATTAGCCATGGCTAATTGGAATATTCGATTTTGCTCAATTTTTGCCTTCTATAGTTATTTATAAATAAAAAGGTGAGGAAGGGGGACATAACTCACTTTTAGAATAAAAAGTCACTTCCTAGTAGCACAACGTTGTGACTTAAAGGGGAGCCAAGGGGGACGTAGAAATGGAGCCCACACAGACACATGGAGGGACTGCGCAGAAGGGAAGAAACACGTGGCAAGAGAGGAATTAAGTTGGAGGAGGTGAGCCTTGGGATTGAGAGAGGCAAAGGCTATAAAGGAGAGAGAAGCCCCCTCATTTTGATCATTGATTATAAGCATTTGTGATAGTCATCTCGACTTAGAGCACGCTGGTTGTTTAGCTAGTCTGCAACACTGTTTAGTGCATTGAGTGTCTCCGTTCGAAGATCTCACCCTTAGCCCCAGGGGACTTCGAGTGCCTGCTCGGGCAAGGTATTTCCATTGGCATTTCAGCAGTAGTTTCATCAACATTTCAGCAGCAACTTCATCAGCGTTTTGGAGGACTGCGCAGCACTGAGAGAGGGACGCAGTTCTTTCTGGTAGGAGTTATGGGTTGAGAGTTTGCAGTAGGATTTGTGCTGCGAGATAGAGCAGGGGATCAGCCCTTGCATATTAGAGAGTTTTGGCGGGGGTTTCAGGCAAATTTCCAAAGGGTTTCATTCAGTGGCATTGCAGAGCATTGAAAGACTGCGTAGAACCCCAAGGGGGGTGATTTTCGGGGGTCGGCCATTTCAGAAAAGCTTTCTGGGCTTTTCTGGGTTTCTTGAGTAGAATCTGATTCTAGAGTTTCAGCCTTTTCTGAGGAGGGGAGCAACCCCAAATCCTAATTTGATTTCTAGCAGCATAGTAGTTCTCTAGTAGCTTGGACGCAGTTCAGAGAGGGGCCATTCCTTTGCTATTCTGAGTGTATTTCTTCACTTGCCTTGTGCAAGTCGAGGTGCCATCTTTCTGATCACCTCTTGTACTCATTCTATTACTCAGTATAATAAAATGGCTTAGCGTTTTTCTCTACATTTCTTGAGTATCTGCTTATGGTTATATTGTTATATGTTGCACCATTGTTATTTGTATCTCTTTGAGCATTCTCGGCTATTATACCACTTGTGTGTTTCTCCCATACTCTTAGACAGAGTCTGGAAAGGGCCAGGTATCCTCCGGATCTCGTCCTCTTTTCAGAGGCAACATATCTGGTAAATGCCCTCCCAGTCCATCTCTGGTTGGAGTTTGCTTGTGTTTGAGGGATATTCCTGATAAGGGATATTACACTTTATGTTTATAAATAACTTGTTAATGGAATGAACAAGTAGGAGAAATTAAACCAGATAATGCAGTAGGGATTTCTAACGTGTCAGACATAGAAATTTCAACACTGTTGACTAAGTCCACAAAATCCAGGGAAAATTTTAAGAACCACCCTAAATTTATATGTATAATAAATGGGTGAATCCCCATGATACATAGGAAAAATGGAAGACAATTTTATTAATAATATAATATGTATATATAATTTTTTGGGTGAATCTCTCACCAGATTATATTATCATGTAAAATCATGGTGAATCACTAGTACAAAATGGTGAATCACTAAGAAATCCAAGGGTTTTTGCAATCACTTGGCACCAAGAGGGTATTCAAGAAGAAATTGTAAAAGAACTTGACAACATTTTCGGCGAATCAGACAAGATTGACTAGTTACCATCAAGTGCGCCACTCTAGTGACTAAATCATATAGATCTAGAACCAGCAGTTGTCGCCTAACAATTGCTTTCAAAAGTGATAGTGCAATGATAGTTGAGATACTCTCTAAATTGATAAGGAGTGGACATTGGAGAAGCATCTTTAATGGATCATTTAAGATGGTTGTATTTGCATGTCTCAAAAGCATAACAAGTAAATTAACAAAACACTGCATTAAGGGATTTTCATTGTTTCCTGATGTTAGGACCGTATTAAAAACTGAGGTAATATTGCTACTATGAATAGCAATAGATGGAAGGGGAAGTATCAATAGACAAGCCAAACATTTCACAAAATGTGATATAACACCACATTTCACATTTCACAAAATCTTTCATGTAGGTTGAAGCTATTAATCTCAAGACCAAGAATAGATCTAGGGTTTAGGTATATTTTAGTTAAAGAAATGTCATGCATGTGTCCAAATTCATTGTGCCATCTAGTATATAAAGGAGAAGGAAAGTCTATATGTTGTATTTCATTCAATTTCTCGGAGTGGGGAGTAGTGAGTGATGTTCATCCATATTTTCAGAGTGGGAAGTAATAAGTTGTTGAAGTTTCTAAGTCTACCAGTTAGAAACCCTCCATGCACTTTACTGATTTATTCCTACCTATTTGTTTTGTTACTTACAAGTTATTTACAATGTAAAAACTGAAAATAAACACTAGTGCATGCTCAAAATATTACAGATCATCAACTGAAGGAAATAGAAACAAGCACACACAATGACACCGTTATTTTTGGACCAATGTCCCCGGAAAAACCCAATGCAGGAAAACCGGTGCAGCTATCTGAGGGTTTTCTTATTAAGCAATTTTAGAGGACAATCTGGGTGACAAATCCGGCTTACCCAACAAAGAATTTCCTTGGCAGTAGTACCTCTCAGTCTGAGACAAATGTCCCAGCTGAAATCCCGGATAAACCCTCCGGCAGCTCCTCAGCTCCAATCTGCCCCGAAAACCTCAACGTCTACCTCTCTGGACTGCGTCAGCCTCTCTCTGCCCAGCATTGGCCTTGCGTCACCTTGAATGGTCCTGCATTAGCCTCAAGAGGCACTGCGTCAGCCTCTCTCTGCCCAGCGTTGGCCTTGCGTCACCTTGAATGGGCTTGCATTAGCCTCAAGAGGCACTGCGTCAGCCTTCTGGCCCTCTGCGTCAGCAACGCTGGCCTCTTTGAAGCACTGCGCAGCTCCCGGCTGCCTCTGCATGGCCCTGCATGAGCCCTCACTACTACTGCGTCACTCTCTCTAGCTCCCGCGCTGCTCTCCCGACACTATATCTACCTCTTTGTCTCTCTATACTCAATGCCCCTCAGCTGCAACTCCGATCATTGATTCTATCTCTTTTAGAAAACCTCGCTCTAGAGAATAGAATGATTGATCACTCTGGTGTACTCTCCAAGTGACCCTCAAGCCTCCTCTTATACTTTTCTCGTTGGCATATCAATGGCCGAGATTAAGTCCCTAATCAACGGCTAAGGTTAGATCTGACTTGATCCATGTCTTTTGGACCATTCTAACACAGTTTTATATTAATCCACATTAATATTTTAATTTCCCTAAGTTTAGACTTAGGGACTCCATTAAAAATATTAATTATTTTAATATCTCCTAAGTTGTTTAGAATCTGCCCAAACCCTTCTGGGTATTGGAGATCTCATGTTTCCTAACCTCTCCACCAAATTTCATGGCTAGAGAACATCTGATGCTACCACAAATCAACACTCCCTCTTAGCGAGGACTGTGCTCTAGCAATACTCCTTACTAAGTATTACTCTGATCATCCGGCATCGGTCCCTGTGCCAATGCTAGGCCTGTTGCCCACCATCTTCTGCACTGTTGTATCCTATACTGCTGCCCATGGTTCTACCACTGCCATTGCTACATCTGTACAACAGCTCCCTCTGCATCCGTGTTGCTATTGGTCCTTTCTCCCAACACTGCATCCGCACTGCAACTCCTCTCATCATGCTGCATCGTGTTGCCCACTGTTGCACTGCAACTTAGATATTGAGAAGTAAGTAACTGATCTCCCAACTGTGACCTCTATGTTGGGCTAGAGACTCCCGCTGATGCTGAAGCTTCGTCTGCCACTGACAAGTGCCCCCTCTCTGACCTTTGCGCTGCTGCAACAACTCCATGCATCTCGCACCGTTGCACACCTCTTTGTGCCATCCTGCACTGGTGCAACACTCCCATGCCTCTCGCACTGTTGCAGCTTGCTAGCTTCGCGCTATCTTGGAACTCCTGCACTGTACCTTTCTCTGCCGCTTCATCCGCATCCATCTCTACCCACATCAGCTAGTCCTGCTACTCCTCTTCAAGGCTCCCATAGCAAGGTCTAATCCAAGAGACTGGGTACCTCGAGGATCCTGCCCCTCATCGCCTTTAGTCCGCCTGACTACAGCTCGATGTCTCCCCACTTCCGCTCAAGTGGTGCATGTGCACTCATGGCACAGTCATCGTCTATCTCCACTTCCTTCTCTGCCCTTGCTGGCGTTACCTTAGTCTCGGAAGACTCTCCCTTACTCTTCTTCCTTGTACACTGGGTCGAATAATGACCTAGCTTCCCATAGTGCAAGCACTTGACCATGGAGAGATCCTTCTTCTTCCGCTTTTCTTGCTTTCCCTCAGATGCTAGGGCAACATCTTCCTCCTCTTTGACTCTGATCCCCTTACTGCTGCTTCCCGCCTTTGACTGCTGTCTAATCTCTTCTTGGCGAAGAGCCACCCACATCTCATCCCAAGGTGGAAGTGTCCCTCTGCCCAGTATACTCTGGACAAATACCTCCCAGTCTTCTGAGACTGCATTTAGGGTTGTCCTCACCATCAATTCCTGATCCGGCGTGGCTTCTATGGCAGTCAACTAATCTCGGATCTCATTCAGTCCTCCGAGGAAGATGTCAATTGGTTCTCCCTTCTTCATCTGATATGACCTCAACTGATTTTCTAGTAACATTCTTCTCTGCACAGAAGTATGCTGGTACAATTTGTTTAGGGCCTCCCACATCTCATTTGTTGTTTCCTTCTCGGTAATGTGTGGTACTACATGGTCCTTGACCCCATCAAGGATGATGCTCTTGGCCCTCGCCATTGCCTCCTCGTACTTGTCGTTCTCAGCTGGGTCGACTGGGATAACTATCGTCTTCAAGGCGAAGTGCTTGACACGATTTCTGTCAAGTACGGATAAGATTCTGGCCTTCTAGACTGCGAAGTTTGATGCTCCGTCTAGCATGTCCTGGTCTCTTACTTTGTGCAGTGCCATGATGCTCTTCTACTACCCTCCTGGAAATTCTTGATGTGACTCCCTTTGGGTCTCGATTTCCCTCCTGGAAATCCTTCTACTGATGTCGAGATGCCCCCTGTTAGCTCTGCTACAAGCTTCAGCGGTTGAAGGTCAATTTTCAGGACTGATGGTTGGTTGTGCTGAGAAAGGTGCCCGCACCAGTCATTCTGTTCTTCCTCCTTTGGTTTCGTCACACCTTCTTAACCTCACGCTGTCCCTATTTTCATTCAAAATCCTTTGTAAACCTTGAAATCCCTTCTACCGTGCTGCCTCTGTTTTTCCCTATGCGATGCAATCAGATCGCATATTGCATCCATGACTGCTGCCTCAATCTGTTCTCTTGACTTCTTCCGACGCGATATTGCGATGCGATCTAATCACTGTCGCAAATCGCATCCACGACCTATTGCTTCCGTTATGCCCCGTGTTTTCTGCCGATTGCGATATTGCGATGCGATCCGATCGCAAATCGCAAATCACACCCAAATGTTAAGATTTCGCCCTGTCTCCTCCGCCAATGCGATGTTGCGATGCGACCTCAGCGCTATCGCATATCGCACCTCTTACAAATCAAATATCCGCCGTCCATTTCTTTAATCTAACGACTCATGTCTGGGCTGCACCTTTGTGCCTTCTCATTGCCTTCCGCCAGTATATCTTGATCGTCCATCCAATTCATGCGACGACCAGTGTTCCTCCTTGGCCCTTCATCCATATTTGATGCGAATTGCTCTGTTTCTTTTTGGCCAACTTTGGGCCGTGCGAAGAAGCAAGTTATGATCCAGATACCTACGCATTAAATTCTCAGCTACCGCGGTTAAAGGGCGGCATGGTCAAGGACGAGGAAGTCCTGCCTCGAGCAGGTGAATTCATGGGGCAGTCAGTGACATTTATTCATAAAACATTCCTCCCGTTCGAAGAGTACAAACAGAGCCATTTCATTCATTAAAATGTGCAGATTGTGGCAGGGAACCCATATCTAAGTGTAAATGCGGTTGGTGATCCATTAAGACACCTCCACGCATAGGTTAGTAGAGATATTTTTGTAAACAAGTTCTATATATACCCAGAGACATGATGTAATCAGTTTGATGAGTGTTAGATGAGAGTTAGTATGTTGTAAGGCTCAACTTCTGGAGACTGTAACTGTTATGCAACCTGCAGCGTTTGGTCTTCATTTCCAACTAATACAAGCTTCTTTTGCTATCATTTGCTCACTTTCCACTTCTTCTTGTTGTTCCAGGCTATGCCTGTTTTGCAGTTGTTGATGTGCTATTGATTTTTAGCAGTAGAGGGGCTGTCATCCCACCTCTATGTTAGAATTTAGCTGTTTCATTTAAATTGCTTGCAGGTTTCTATTGTTTTAATGCATAGAGAGTTGTCATCCTGTCTGTGTATTAAATATTAGATTTACAAACCTTTAAACTGGTTACAGCCGGCCATCACAGGATCCTGTGCATCTGCTGGTGTGGTCAGTCTTCTCCATCATCACCTTTTCTTTAAACTGTGGGTAATTGGTGGTTAAAAGCCTTGTATTTTGGGGATGTTCACCCATGTCTGGGGTCAATCATAGTAGGAGTGGTTATTTGGCTTGAGTGTGCAACATTTCTTTCATTCATCCACCATTTATCCAACATTTTGTTGAATTTGTAATGTTCCCGAGCATCACTGATATACAACCTAGGTGAGTTTCTTGGGGTGATAACATTAATTGGTGCCGTTGCCGGGGAGAGGAGAATCGAAGCTCAACTTCCTTGGGAGAACGACACAGCTTCAATCTTTGATGACAGACAAGGTTTGAACATAGTATTTTGGTTGAAATCATCTGTTTGGCGACTCCATTGGTGGAAGACCATCCTTTGGCAACTCCACTTTGAAGTTCTGGCTTAGCTTATGAGACACACTCGAAGAAATCCTCATAAATCTCTGGCTGAACCAGTACCTGAACCTGAAAGGACTGCTAAATCGAAGAAAGCTTCACACAAAGGGGCATCAGGATCAGGTAAGCCTAAGAAATCTAATTCATCTCTGAAAGATAGAATTGTAGCTGAAGAATTACAGCTTGAAGACTTGCAAGTCGGCATTGTTAATAAGTAGAAAATTTCAGAGATTAGTTCAGCCCCTTGTTCGGTTAGTTCCCCTTTGAATCTTAGTCAAAAGCTGCCCATTTAGTCCAAAACATCCCATATTCATTGCCATCCATCGCATTGCTTCCTACTCCTCCATCTGTTAGCATTCTTCCAAATACTCAAATTATGGTAGGACAACAAGCACCTATGAGAATAGAAAGAATTGTAGCTGCTAGATACAAACCATTGGTGTTGCCTGTGCCTTTAAATCCAATGCTTGTGGGAGAATATCAGAAATATATGCCTAAATTTACTGGTACAGAGGGAGTAACAGCAGAACAACACCTTTACACTGAAAAGTATGGGAGGTGAAGCAGTCTTTGATGGCCCAGTTAATGGGCGGTTTTTGAAAATTTATATTGCTTAAGGTCTTTGGCCTTAAATATTGTAAATATTTCGTTGTTATTAGTTTGTACAGGCAAAGTAGACTCCATGCCCAATGGAACACTAGAATTTTTGATTAATGTGTCTTCGGCTGGAAAGGCAGTGGTCTGCAGGTTCTTGAGACCTCACAGGGAGGATCTCATCCCCAGAAGGAGCCAGTGTTAGCTCTGCTACAAGCTTCAACAGTTGAAGGTCAATTTTCAGGACTGATGGTTGGTTGTGCTGAGAAAGGTGCCCGCACCAGTCATTCTGTTCTTCCTCCTTTGGTTTCGTCACACCTTCTTAACCTCCCGCTGTCCCTATTTTCATTCAAAATCCTTTGTAAACCTTGAAATCCCTTCTACCGTGCTGCCTCTGTTTTTCCCTATGTGATGCGATCAGATTGCATATCGCATCCATGACTGTTGCCTCAATCTGTTCTCTTGACTTCTTCCGACGCGATATTGCGATGCGATCTAATCGCTATTGCAAATCGCGTCCACGACCTGTTGCTTCCGTTACGCCCTGTGTTTTCTGCCGATTGCGATATTGCGATGCAATCCGATCGCATATCGCAAATCACACCCAAATGTTAAGACTTCGCCCTGTCTCCTCCGTCGATGCGATGTTGCGATGCGACCTCAACGCTATCGCATATCGCACCTCTTACAAATCAAATCTCCGCCGTCCATTTCTTTAATCTAACGTCTCATGTTCAGGCTGCATCTTTGTGCCTTCTCATTGCCTTCTGCCAGTATATCTTGATCGTCCATCCAATTCATGCGACGACCAATGTTCCTCCTTGGCCCTTCGTCCATATTTGATGCGAATTGCTCTGTTTCTTTTTGGCCAACTTTGGGCCGTGCGAAGAAGCAAGTTATGATCCAGATACCTACGCATTAAATTCTCAGCTACCGCGGTTAAAGGGCGGCATGGTCAAGGACGAGGAAGTCCTGCCTCGAGCAGCTGAATTCATGGGGCAGTCAGTGACATTTATTCATAAAACATTCCTCCCGTTCAAGAGTACAAACAGAGCCATTTCGTTCATTAAAATGTGCAGATTGTGGCAGGGAGCCCATATCTAAGTGTAAATGCGGTTGGGGATCCATTAAGACACCTCCACGCATAGGTTAGTAGAGATATTTTTGTAAACAAGTTCTATATATACCCAGAGACATGATGTAATCAGTTTGATGAGTGTTAGATGAGAGTTAGTATGTTGTAAGGCTCAACTTCTGGATACTGTAACTGTTATGCAACCTGCAACGTCTGGTCTTCATTTCCAACTAATACAGGCTTCTTTTGCTGTCATTTACTCACTTTCCACTTCTTCTTGTTGTTCCAGACTGTGCCTGTTTTGCAGTTGTTGATGTGCTATTGATTTTTAGTAGTAGAGGGGCTGTCATCCCACCTCTATTTTAGAATTTAGCTGTTTCATTTAAATTGCTTGCAGGTTTTTATTGTTTTAATGCATACAGAGCTGTCATCCTATCTGTGTATTAAATATTAGATTTACAGACCTTTAAACTGGTTACAGTCGGCCATCACAGGGTCTTGTGCATCTGCTGGTGTGGTCAGTCTTCTCCATCATCACCTTTTCTTTAAACTGTGGGTAATTGGTGGTTAAAATCCTTGTATTTTGGGGGTGTTCACCCATGTCTGGGGTCAATCATAGTAGGAGTGGTTATTTGGCTTGAGTGTGCAGCATTTCTTTCATTCATCCACCATTTATCCAACATTTTGTTGAATTTGTAATGTTCCCGAGCATCACTGATATACAACCTAGGTGAGTTTCTTGGGGTGATAACATTAATTGGTGCCGTTGCCGGCGAGAGGAGAATCGAAGCTCAGCTTCCTTGGGAGAATGACACAGCTTCAAGCTTTGATGACAGACAAGGTTTGAACACAGTATTTCGGTTGAAATCATCTGTCTGGCGACTCCATTGGTGGAAGACCATCCTTTGGCGACTCCACTTTGAAGTTCTGGCTTAGTTTATGAGACACACTCGAAGAAATCCTCAGAAATCTTTGGCTGAACCAGTACCTGAACCTGAAAGGACTGCTAAATCGAAGAAAGCTTCACACAAAGGGGCATCAGGATCAGGTAAGCCTAAGAAATCTAATTCATCTCTGAAAGATAGAATTGTAGCTGAAGAATTACAGCTTGAAGACTTGCAAGTTGGCACTATTAATAAGCAGAAACTTTCAGAGATTAGTTCAGCCCCTTGTTCGGTTAGTTCCCCTTTGAATCTTAGTCCAAAGAAAGCTGCCCATTCAGTCCAAAACATCTCGTATTCATTGCCATCCATCGCATTGCTTCCTACTCCTCCATCTGTTAGCATTCTTCCAAATACTCAAATCATGGCAGGACAGCAAGCACCTACGAGAATAGAAAGAATTGTAGCTACTAGATACGGACCGTTGGTGTTGCCTGTGCCTTTAAATCCAATGCCTATGGGAGAATATCAGAAATATATGCCTAAATTTACTGGTACAGAGGGAGTAATAGCAGAACAACACCTTTATACTGAAAAGTATGGGAGGTGAAGTAGTCTTTGATGGCCCAGTTAATAGGCGGTTTTTGAAAATTTATATTGCTTAAGGTCTTTGGCCTTAAATGTTGTAAATATTTCGTTGTTATTAGTTTGTACAGGCAAAGTAGACTCCATGCCCAATGGAACACTAGAATTTTTTATTAATGTGTCTTCGGCTGGAAAGGCAGTGGTCTGCAGGTTCTTGAGACCTCACAGGGAGGATCTCATCCCCAGAAGGAGCCAGTGTTAGCTCTGCTACAAGCTTCAGCAGTTGAAGGTCAATTTTCAGGACTGATGGTTGGTTGTGCTGAGAAAGGTGCCCGCACCAGTCATTCTGTTCTTCCTCCTTTGGTTTCGTCACACCTTCTTAACCTCCTGTTGTCCCTATTTTCATTCAAAATCCTTTGTAAACCTTGAAATCCCTTCTACCGTGCTGCCTCTGTTTTTCCCTATGCGATGCGATCAGATCGCATATCGCATCCATGACTGCTGCCTCAATCTGTTCTCTTGACTTCTTCCGACGCGATATTGCGATGCGATCTAATCGCTATCGCAAATCGCGCCACGACTTGTTTCTTCCATTACGCCCTGTGTTTTCTGCCGATTGCGATATTACGATGCGATCTGATCGCAAATCGCAAATCACACCCAAATGTTAAGACTTCGCCCTGTCTCCTCCGCCGATGCGACGTTGTAATGCGACCTCAGGCTATCGCATATCGCACCTCTTACAAAACAAATCTCTGCCATCCATTTCTTTAATCTAACGTCTCATGTCCGGGATGCACCTTTGTGCCTTCCCATTGCCTTCCGCCAGTATATCTTGATCGTCCATCCAATTCATGCGATGGCTAGTGTTCCTCCTTGGCCCTTCGTCCATATTTGATGCGAATTGCTCTGTTTCTTTTTGGCCAACTTTGGGGCGTGCGAAGAAGCAAGTTATGATCCAGATACCTACGCATTAAATTCTCAGCTACCGGGGTTAAGGGCGGCATGGTCAAGGACGAGGAAGTCCTACCTCGAGCAGCTGAATTCATGGGGCAGTCAGTGACATTTATTCATAAAACATTCCTCCCTTTCAAAGAGTACAAACAGAGCCATTTCGTTCATTAAAATGTGCAGATTGTGGCAGGGAGCCCATATCTAAGTGTAAATGCGGTTGGTGATCCATTAAGACACCTCCACGCATAGGTTAGTAGAGATATTTTTGTAAACAAGTTCTATATATACCCAGAGACATGATGTAATCAGTTTGATGAGTGTTAGATGAGAGTTAGTATGTTGTAAGGCTCAACTTCTGGATACTGTAACTGTTATGCAACCTGCAACGTCTGGTCTTCATTTTACAAGCTTCTTTTGCTGTCATTTTCTCACTTTCCACTTCTTCTTGTTGTTCCAGGCTGTGCCTGTTTTGCAGTTGTTGATGTGCTGTTGATTTTTAGCAGTAGAGGGGCTGTCATCCCACTTCTATGTTAGAATTTAGTTGTTTCATTTAAATTGCTTGCAGGTTTCTATTGTTTAAATGCATAGAGAGCTATCATTTGGTCTATGTATTAAATATTAGATTTACAGATCTTTAAACTGGTTGCAGCCAGCCATCGCAGGGTCCTGTGCATCTACTGGTGTGGTCAGTCTTCTCCATTATCACCTTTTCCTTAAACTATGAGTAATTGGTGGTTAAAA
>APFE030659172.1:0-13922 GCA_000404065.3 Pinus taeda
TTCAGATTTACTATCCAACTTGGTTTGGTTTTCCTTTGGAACATGTACATATGCATCACATCCAAATACCCTCAGATGTGAAAGAGAGGGTTTCTTACCAGTCCATACTTCTTGTGGAGTCTTATCCTCCAACGCTGATGAAGGTGACCTGTTGACCAAGTAACATGCAGTATCCACTACCTCTGCCCGGAATTCTTGTCCTAACCCGGAACCACTGAGCATGCTTCTTGCCCTTTCCATCAATGTCTTATTCATTCTTTCTGCAACTCCATTTTTCTGAGGTGTATATGGAGTAGTCTTATGTCATGCTATACCACACTTCTTACAAAATTCTTCAAATTCCTTGTGGCAAAACTCTCCACCATTATCTGTCCTCATCACCCTTATCTTCTTCTCTGTCTGATTTTCCATGAGAACCTTAAATTCTTTAAGCTTGTCAAAGGCTTTAGATTTCTTATTAAGGAAATATATCCATGTATTCCTTAAGAAGTCATCTATAAATTATACATAGTACACAGACATACCCAATAATGGAACCTTCACAAGTCCAAACACATCATTGTGCACGGTTTCTAATATTTGTTTCACCCTCTTACTACTAGAGGGGAAACTCACCCGATTCTGCTTCCCATATACACAATTTTCACATAAATCAAAATCTAGAGAGCTATTACTCATTCCTTCTACCATACCTTTACCCTGAAGTATTCAAAGGCCCTTCTCTCCAATATGTCCAAGCCTTTGATGCCACAACATGCTCTTCTCTCCAGAGACCACTAAATTTTCTGCTCCACTTTCAGGAACCACAGAATTGTTGTACACATCAATAACAGTGCTACCTTGCAGCTTGTACAAAGTTCAAATTTGAACTCCCCACATCAATACCAGTTCTCCCCAAACAATTTTGCAGGTATGCTTCTCAAACACTGTTTTTACACCTGCATCATCCAGCTTTCTTACAGAAATCATATTTTCGGCAAATGTAGGAATATGCAAAACACCCGAAAGTGTTCTAACCCTTCCACCTTGCAACTTCAACTTTACCTTTCTACAACCAACGATCTTAGCCTTCTTTCATCTCCCAAGAAGACCTCACCACCATCATATTTCTCATACTCGCAGAACCACTCTCTATGGGGAATGAACTAAAAGGATGCACCTAAGTCAATCAACCATGCCTCATGATCTACATGTGTACTTGAAGAAGCCAAGTACACATCCCCACCTTCATTTGAGGTGATTTTCACCTCTACAAAAGGAGCCTCATCAAATCCCTTTCCTTTGTCAAGATCTTTAGATTTACAATCCATTTTGATGTGGCCTTCCTTTCTGCATTTCTAGCACACCACCTTTACAGGTTTTCCTAGAGATTTAGATCCCCCTCTAGATTTAGATCTCCCACTCGATGAATTATTTTTGTTTCTATTCTTGGATTGTCCTCATACAGACAAGGCATCACCATTCTGGCTCTCCATATTTTTTTGTCTCATCTCCTTCATCAGCAAGGCTGAGACTATTTCATCAAACTGCAAGGCAGTTGCATTGCTACCTATTGCAATAACCAGACTATCCCATGAATCTGGTAGAGAACACAACAAACTGATTCACTTATCTTCATGTGAAATTTTAATATCAATAGATGCTAACTGAATTACTGTGGTATTAAATGCATTCAGATGCTCTGTCACGAAGTCTCCATTTTTCATCCTTAGGTTATACAGCTTTTTCCATAGGAATAGTTTATTCACCAGAGACTTAGATTGGTACCAAGTCCCTAACTTGTCCCAAAAATCCTTCTTCATAGCTTCTCCTGATACATTCAACAATATTGAATCTGAGACACACAATTATATTGTGCTCTTTGCCTTCTGATCCAACTTCTTCCATTCTTCGTCAGGCACTCCTGTTGGTTTAGTACTTGGATCTATCGTGATCCACTGATCTTTATCCACCAATAGATCCTCCATCTTGATTTTCCACAACTCAAATCTCTGACCATTAAATTTATTTATCTCTATCTTTCCACTACTTGCCATCTTCTTTCACCACCAAATTGATCTCATAGATCTCCCACTGAACAGGTTCTACCACAGACCTGAGCAAAACCCCTCAGCAACAAAGGCGTCCCCTTGAAGCCAAAATAGCTCTGATACCAAATGTAGGTTTTAAACCCATACAAATATTACATGCATACGAATTCTTAAATACAAAAAATAAACAATGCAAGAGCATAACACATAAAACACATATACACAGAGATTTTTCGCTTGGATCCCAAAACCGGGACTACCAGCTTGATTTTTCACTATATTCCTTTCAATATTACAATACATATTTATACATTCCGAAGCATCCAATATCAAGGACCGAAAAACATCACGTCCAATACCATGGACCGAAAACCATCGCGTCCAACAAACATGTGCGAAAATCATGCACAAAACCATAGGTGGGTCAGCCCAACCTAACATAGGTTCCAAAACCAAAATTTTCTGAGGCGCTGCCCCAGACCCCATAAAGTGGGGTTATGGGTACGTCTCAAACCCCATGTGACCCACCCTCTAACCCCCCGGTTAACTACGTGGGCTAGTTGTGGAAAGAATATAATACAACCCAACATCAGAGAGGCCACTAGGGCTTTGAAAGATATGGATATTGATTGAGTTGCTCAAAGGATGAGAAACACTTTCATTAGGGGGTGATGATGACCCTCATCATTGGGTAACTATATGAACCTTAATTCACCTCCTAGCTTAGTCAAATCAACTCTTCTCACAATTTATTACATATTTTGATTATATTTTGTTTAATGAGATGAGTCAAAGTGAGATATTATTCCTAGGGGACTAATGTGCATTGAATGTAGGTTTGTGAGAGAAAATCAGGGAAATTTGGCAAGATTAAAGGTTGAAATTCAAATGGTACAAGGAAGAGATATTGTAGGAGCTAAATCCTCCTCATTTGCTCCTCCCTCATTCGAATATTCCTCCATCAATCACACTAGCTTGAAGTACAAGCAGCCAAGTCATGAAGATCAAAAGGCAGCCGAGCAAGTGACAATCAAAGAGTTAGTTTATCTCGATTTTGGGAGACGAGCCTCCCTAGATTTAAGGGAGTCATTGGGGACTTCATTTGCATATATAAAGAGGCCTAGAGCCTCATTAGGATTTGAATTTTTTCTATAAAAACACTAGTTATTTTTGAGCTCCAAACTTGTGGAAGACATTGTTATGTAATTTTATGTTTTGATATTGAGAAACAACCTTTTCTTGATCCAATACTGAGTTAACTCAAAGGGTTGAAGCTCTTGGGTTAAGGGCCCAACCCTAGCACAAAAGGCTCCTCTTCTTGTATATGTATTCTTAGATTGATTTCATATATTCATGGTTAAATTGTCCTTAGAAGTATTTCATTGCAAGTAGTGTAGATTTGATTTGTTTGTTTATTACTTGCTTCCATTTGTGCTTTACTTCAGAAGCAGTTTAGAAGACTTAAATAACCATGAAAAAGTTGTCAACAAGTGCTTTTGCCTCACTTCTTCCTTCAGGGATCATGATTTGAGGAAAGGACTCCTATGCAGCGCCAAAAAGACAGAATTCTACTTTCTCATAGATTTATAGTTGTTCTATACTTAAGCCAGCATTTGATCAAGTTGCAAGAGTAGGACCTAGTCATCATTTCTTCCATCTTCAGCTTGACAGTAGATCTCATCAATCGTTCCATATCATTCTGCAAGTTTTCCTCGTGCATGAAGTAGAGAACTAGCTCATTAAACTCTATTTTCCTAGCTTATCGAAATTCTCCTTATTTGCATGATTTTTGGGCAAATATCGATGTTTGATGTAGTGTGGGTGTTTCAGAAGTAAAGAGAGATCTCATAGCCAGAAATCTCCTTCAAACTTCATCCATCCATGATCATTCCTTGCTTTCACTAAGACCCTCAACAATTTCATCATTTTACAAGGAAACTTCTCCAAGCATGTTGAGCAAATCCAACCATCTCCCAACCTTGGTTTTGAGTTTTGAGTGATCCTAGGAATTTTCATGCTTCATTCCATCCACCAACCACCTTCCCTAATCCTTCCATCACCTTCAGCACCCATCATTTTTCTCTCGGCTGTATCCTGTAGAAATACAGGGAATCCTATAGGTTTTTAGGACATCCTGTAGGTTTTCTTGTAGTGGCCTATTTTGAGGCCGAATTGAGAGAAAAGCCTCTAGGAAGCCAGAAAAGGTCACCTAAGGGTCTCCCAAACCTTCCAACCATCCACCAACATTCCTAAGCCACCTACCACATCGCCAAAATAGATTATATTTCACACTCTTCCATAAAAAAGATAAAAAGAAAAACAGATTTGTAATATTCATTTACATGCACAGTATTAATGTTTGATGTTTTGAAATTACATGCTTAGGACAATAGAATTTCATACATGTTAACTTAGCATTCTTTTGGAAGCATAGTCTCTTGGAAATTAGTTAGAAAATAGTGTGATTTTAGCATTTGATTTCGGTATTTTTCCTCATTGCAGTAGACAAGATTTCTTTTAAAGAAGATTTTTCTTTCCCTCCTTTGTAATCAAGTGTCTTCTGAATCCATAGAAGTCTTGCTTGAAAAAACCTAGTGGTCTCTCACCAACTGAACAGTGACAAAAGGATAGAACCATCACTTTTACTTGTGTATACAACACTGTCACGTCCAAGTTTGTATGAACCTTGGGTTGATAAAGTAAAGCTGATATCCCCAGGAGTTGTAGCATTCTTGCTGCAATACGAGTGCTCATCAAGTACTTGATAAAGCATGCCTTGCTAGGAATAGATCAAGTCCAATGGTTGGGATGCTAATATATCCTATTCATTAATAACAAATCTAAACATAGATACATCTTTGGAAATTTTAGGTCGTAATGATCGAATGAACCATTTGTCTAATATTTCATCATGAAGCTTGGTTCTAACCAACCTCTTGTGATGATGCCACTTATGAATATGATCGGAATCAAGGTGGCATAATCTTGTTTAAAATTAGACAAGATATCATAATTGATATCACACCTCGTAGGTAACTAAAAGTGTGTCAAGAAGGTTGAGCTAAGGATGAAAAATCACTAATAATAGGATGTTGTGTCTAATTCAATGTACCATTTGGAAGCATCCCCAATTAAAGTGCATTCGAATAACCACAACTTAATAGAATCATCCGCTAAAGAGTTGGGTGAACACCATAGGTGCTATGTGGTGATATGAGAGGATGGATTCTCTCCATAATTTCTTTCAAATTTGGGGATATTAGAGGGTAATTTCACAGGCATAGGTGCCACCATGGATCCTGTCTAATGGGGTCATTGGTCAACTTAGCCAAATTCAGTAAATCAAGAGAAGATAAAAATGGATTATGAAGTTGACTAAATGGGTCATAGTTAGGACAATTACCCTACCAACTTTGAGGTTCCTCCATATAAGGATTATGATGTAATGGTTGTTGGCTCTGGTAAGGGTTCGCCCCAACATATAAATGATGTGGGACATGATGACTGGTGAAAGGATTTTTTACCCTAGGGTAAGTGCCCCAAGAGATCAATGGACCCCCAAGAGCATGACTACTAATAGGGTTGCACCTAGTGGGAAAGGATGGACCAACTTGAGTAGTATCACTGACATAAGGAGGATAACTCATAGAAGTTATGGTACTGGTAGTAGGTTTTCCCCCAAGTCAAATATCCATTCCAGGAAAAGTAATAGAAGTTGGTGTCCCTCAAAATAACAAATTGCATTAGGATTGTGACATACTTAAAGAAATATTTCCCCCAGGATGGTCAAGAGAAATTGATGAGCCCCCCACACATTTCCAGAAGTTATGATGCCTGATTGAGGAACAAGAATCATAGGTTGGGAAAAGATAGGGGTGAAGATTATTGAACCTATGGGTTGAATCATATTAACAACAATAGCCAATGTAGATGAAGGAGTGGGCATGGAGGCACTAGGGAAATTTGTGGGAGCTATAGATGAGATAGGTGGAATGCCCCAAGTAGATGTGAGAGGGGTAGACGTAGGTGTAGATCCTACCACACTCAATGTTGGCAACGATGACATGGAAACAAAAACTATAGATGCAAAGGGTAACAAGGAACTAGCCTCCTCCATAGGTAATACATATAAATGTATGTATTTGTAAGTAGGTGTTGAACCGCTTGGGTTCAACCACAATAAATTTGGTCCCAAAAGATTAGTCAAAATTAGATTAGTAGGAGAAGTTGATTCGTTTGCCAAAGTTTCAATAAAAATAAAATCACTATCGGATGGTCAAGGTTTAGATTCCAAAACTATGGGTTGGTCTAAGTCTTGAGCACCAACAGGCACTCGCTGAGAAAGAGACCTCATTCAAGAGGAAAACCATGAATATGATGTAACTGATGATGACTTAATTCAGTCATGTTGAATAAATGTAAATTAACCAAATTAAGTTAGTACAACCAACCCTATGATCAAACTAATCTACTTAGACCAAAAAACAAACACTCGAAATATCATAAGGGGTAGTCACATAAGAAAACAAAATACAAAGAAGCTAGTGGTGGGACTGTTATACTAGTGACTTGCTTCCTAGTGCTTTTAGCTACGAACTTGGTCCAAGATCCCTTATTAGCCATGGGGCAACCCCCGAGAGGACTGAGATAGTATGACTAATATTTATCATAGGTATAGAGAAGATGAATCTAACCCTACACCTATGTATGAGCCCTAAAAATATTGGCCACTAAGGTTACCACCAACAATAGCACGTCCTAGGGGGATAGTCGTCAGCCATATTCACATGCATGGGTAGGATAGCTAAGTCTGAAACCCCCTTGAGAGTTTCCTCCTTGTTGATGGTGTTGGAATTGTCAACATTCACGGGATCTCCCCGGTATGAAGTCCCAACTAGTCCTCACACCGTTTTGTGTAGGATTCCCATCTGGTATGATGGCTCAATTTCCATTACCTTATATTTTTTCCTTAACTCTCGCTTGTCAGCACATGAGAGTGGTATGCTTTGTCTTTGAGGTTCATGTTCTTGGTGAGTGCTAGTGTTACTTGTGTCAAGGGTCTTTCACAGCCGAGAGAGAGGATGGAAGTGAGTCTCCAGTCAAATGAGAAGAGTCCCAACTTTGTTAGAGACACACAACATGAGAGGACATGTGCAACTTCCGGTGGAGAAGTCCACATGGATGAGGTAGTCACACACAAAATAAGGAATAGCATGTACAACACTCAATGGATTAGTTCACGTGAGTGCGACGATTGTTATAACAAGTTTATGGGAAAGGTTCTGTCTGATTTCTGGTGAGGGAACCCACACAGGCAGGACAACGCTAACAACTTATACAACACATTTTCAGAAACATATGTATTAGAACAACCGAAAGGGTTCAAATTTTTTTACACGGGTTAAAGCAACATGCATTACAATTGTTCCAACATTAGTATTACAAACAATTACAATACATGTATGAAAACATGTTTTCCTGTTATCAGGCTTCTGAATTAAGCCAAAGTCCCAAGACACATCAGTACACCATACATCACTAACCCTATAAAAGGGGTGTTGGAGCCACTGCTTTCTCCTTAAAGAAAAGAATACAAATTCTTAAGGCTATGTGGGAGGAGCCAAGGTGAAAAGTCTTTTGCATGTACAAATGAGGGGTATTTATAGCCAAGGGTAAAATTGGCCCTTGTGACTATTCAACTTCCCTCATGACTTTTCACCTTTACATGAATCTTCATATTACATGTGGGTATCTTGGACTTCCACATTACATTACATTGATTTACAATAGTATGGCCCATAGTAGTGTTGTGGACGACATGACTCATGACACAAATCGACACGACAGTGCTGGTATGTTCATGTTGTTGTTGGTGTCCATGTCGAGTTGCAGTGTTGCTGATTCATGGATGTGCTCTTGGTGTATCATAGCTTCATCTCTGTATGGTAAGTTGTGCGAAGTCTTCGATGGTCTTGGTTTTTGCTTGATTTTTTCACATGCATGTTCCTCCTTCGCTTGTACTTTGGAATGCTTCACATTTTCATCATTCCGCGAAAATATATCCTTGCATGCATCATCTATTTGTGAACAAATCTCCTTGCATATGCTCTCCTTGTTCATCATGTTCATCATCACATCATGTCTGATCCCTGTACTTGTATCTGTAATCACTCATGAAGAGATGAAATCAAATCCATAAATCTCCTAGTCTACCATGATGCACTATTGTTCATTTTTGGATCCATGTGACCGGGAAAGAGGATAAGGCCATGAAACTCTACAAGGTAGATTTCAAGTTGGGATTTGGGTGTTGGGCACTACCTGTGAAAATTACAATGAAGTCACCGAGAGACTATGATGGACATTCTGGATCAACAGTGACTGTCTCTAGGATCTAGCTCGGTTGGAAGGCAGATTTGGGAAATTGTTTTAGGGAAGAAGAGGGTCTTGGTAGCAAAAACTGCACAATTCCTCTAGGGAGATGGCCACAGGGTGCGAGAGGCTTCTCGAGAAAAAATTTTCATTTTTTAGGGAGCTAACAATAGGCTGCGAGAGTGTTTCTGGCAAAAACTACACAATTGTTGGGAGGTTGGCCCACCGAACATCCCATCGTAGTTTTTGATTTGAGCAGGATGTTGGGCAGCTCAGGTGACTACTCATGAAAATTGCGCAGTTTTCCTAGTGAGTAGCAAACATGTCTATGCAATTTCTTCAGTCAGTGGAGTGGGCAAGTTCTGCAGATTTTGCACAATTTTTGGGGGAGTGAGTCCTGAGGTCACTGCTCGATCAAACTCTCTAGTTTACCAGCTATAGGGTTGGTTGATTCGCTTGTGGGTAGCACAAATTAAGATGGGTTGCTAAGAAACTTCTACATTGTTATGGGTGACAGTCAGTTTGGTCATTCTAGGATTGCACAGTGTAGGCTGCCTAAGAGATAGCCTCAAGATTTGTACAATTCTAGGTAGTAGTACATGTCCACTAAGGGTTGAAACTGCGCAATTCATCTCAACGAAGGTTTGTAGAAAAACCTGTAGATCCACAAGCTAATGCAATTTGCTAAAGGAAGAGACAAGAATCTACTTCTACTCTTTACAGCAGAAGCCCATAAACATCGAGAAAACAACAATCAATAGAGGAAGAGAATCAAAGGAACATAACACAATAAATATATGGGGAAACCCACAGCTCAAAACCCCACCATCGGTTTGTATTAATATGGAAAATCAAGATGAAATTACAATGCTTGTTCTCTTTAGAACAATCCCAACACTCAAAAAATTTAATCTCCAACTCATAAGCAAGTTCAAGGCCAAAGCTTAGCCAATTCACAAGCTCTCCAAGTCTTTATTCCAATGTGTAATTCCTATGAAGGATAGCTTGTATTTAAATGGAAATAAAGCATCGAAAAATAGCACAATTCCTCAAGGATCAGCTCCTGATGCATGCACAATCAATGACACTCATAAAAATCCAAAACAAATAGTACACTATCCCTGCACTTTAGTCTCAACTGGGTCTTTCTCAGAATCAACATGCATGAGTTTCTGATGGTGGAATCTTCATTTAATTAGAGTAATACTAATTAGGTCACTAGTGTCCCAACTTTTTGTTTACTCACTATTAGTTTCTGAAACTGATTGGAACTAATTTAACTAGACTTATCTCAATAAACTGAGTTAACTAATTACAACTCATTCATAACTTATCCTTAACTCCTATAAGTTAGGGAGAACATATACATGTCTTCTAAAATACTTCCAATTCGAATTTCCTAAATTAATTAAGTTAATTGAACTTAATTAATTATTTTTCAAATTTCTATGAGAAAAGAATTCTATTTTAATTCAGGGAGAAATTATACTGGAATTTCCTGTTTCCATTTCTCAACACTCACCCATAACAATGTAATCTAACAACGTGATCTGCCTCAATACACAATATCTAAGATGATGATATCGAATATCTATATGCTTGGATCGATCATGAAAAACTAGATTTTCAGAGAGTTTGATACAACTTTGATTATCACAATAAATCACTATCAGATCCATCTGCTGACCAAACAAACCAACCAGGATCTTCCTCATCCAGGTAGCCTCACATGCTACTTGACTTGTAGCCATGTACACTGCCTCACATGTTGCTTGACTTGCAGTCATATACTCTACCTCTACCGAACTAAGTGGAACAGATCTATGTTTTCTCCTATACCAAGAAACTACACACTAAATATCCCTCCTAATGTGCTCTTCCAGTTAGATGGACTGCCCACCTAATCTGCATTGGTGAAGCCTTGAAGCTTCACTCCCTCTGTCTGTTTGTACCACAACCCAAACTAAGTAGTTCCTTTGAGGTATCTCAATACATGCTTTTCTGCCTTCCAATACAGCTTGGTAGCCCTAGCCATCCCTTGACTAAGCTGGTTAACTACATAACAAATATATGGTCATGTGTTCACCAAATACATGATTGAACCCACAAGCTACCTGTAAATAATAGCTTCCACTACTTCTCTTGAAGTAGCATCCTCCTTCCTCCAATTATTAGCTAAAGGAGTCTCCAAGCGTTTACTTCTCTCCATGTGAAATCTCCTGAGTATCTCATTGTTATACTTGCCTTGAGAAACAAACAACTCCCCATTTCCCTACCATACCTCCATGCAAAGAAATTAATGCATGAGCCTCATGTGATTCATCTCAAACTCTCTTGTAAGATCCTCCTTGCAAGATTTGATGAGATTCTCATCACTTGTCAGTATGAGATCATCTACATAAAGTACAATGATCAAAAGCTTACCTTCCACCACTATGTGATACATGTTCACATCTACTTCACTCTTCGTGAAGCCCAACCCAATGAAGTAACTATTTATCCTAGTGTACCAAGCATGGGGTGCTTACTTCAGCCCATACAATGCTCTCTTGAGTTGGCACACATGTAACTCACGATCCAAGGTTTCAAAACCTTCGAGCTACTCTAAGTACATCTCTTCCTCAATCATGCCATTGAGGAAGGAAGTCTTCACATCCATCTGATGGATCTTCCAACCCATTTGTGCTAATAGTGAAAAAATAGATCTGATTGACGAGTACCTTGAAATAGGAGGAAAGGTCTCATCATAGACAATCCCCTTTACCTGTGAAAATCCATGGCCACAAATCTGGCCTTATGATTCTCTAGACTACCATCTGCATCTTGATTTACCTTGTAAAGCAATGAGAGATCACAACTGACTTTTCCTCTAGTCTCAGGACCACATCCCAAACACTATTTCGAACTATGGAGTCATACTCCTCCTCCATTGCAGCAACCCAAACTAGTTGTTGCACTGCTTCCTAAAAGGAAGATGGCTCTGTCACAACACAAGCACCCATAAGTGCCATGTAACCAGTGTACCTCTGTAGTGACCTCCTCTATCTGCGCTAAGAAGAGGTTGCTACCACATTCTCTTGTGCATCATCCAGCAATCTATCAGCCTCTCTAGTGTGATTTATTCCCTCTCTGGAAGACTCTGCCTGAGTGGATGTATTCACTCCCATAACCTCTACATGTGGCTACTCCACATCATACAAAGCTCCTCAATCTTAGGAACTAAAAGTTCCTCCTTCGCATGTAGCTCAAGCTCCCTCTCAAGGGATACTCGCATGGCCTTCTCCTCATCAAACTTGACATCCCTGTGAACCACTGCCATCCGACTGGTTTACATGTACACCTGATAGTTGTGGGGAGTATCAGTGTACCCCACAAAGATCCCCAACATTGTTGTTGGCTCAAGCTTCTTCCATGCATCTTTAGTCACATGACAATAAACTGATGACCAAAAAATCCTAAAGTGACCAACATCTGGCTTCTTACTGGAACAAGCTTCCTCTAGTGTTTTACTTTCGAGTATCCGATGTGGACTATGGTTCTGAACATAAACTGTTGTGTTGCATGCCTCATCCCACAAGTTTAGTGGTAGGCCCTAATCATGCAACATTTCCCTTGCTGCCCCTACTAGGCTCATGCTCTTCCTCTCGATAACACCATTCTATTGAGGGTTATGAGGTGTCATCAACTCTCGTTTAATCCCTTCTACTACACAGAAGTTCTTAAACTCATTGGAGACATATTCTCCACCATTATCACTTCGTAGAGATTTAACCTTCTTTCCTGACTCTTTAATGATGAATGCTTTAAATTCACAAAACTTTGTGAATATCTGATCCTTTCTCTACATGAAAAATATCTAGCATTTACGAGAATATTCATCTACAAATATAACATAATACCTATGTTTGGCAGTGGATACTGTCGAGAATGGCCCACACACATCTGAATGGACTCTCTCCAGAATAGACTCTGCATGACTGTCTCTATCTCCAAAGGAAGACTTGGTGTCTTTTCTCAAAGTACAACCCTTCCATGTATCAATTTGCTCAAGTGTACCTTTAGGAATATCAGTAGAGATTTGTTGCAATATCTTCAAAGCCCCATGATGCAAGTGGCACAATCACCTATGCCACAAATCGTTGACATCTCGGCTCAACATATTTTCCGCCTTTGAACTCAAAGTATCACAATCCTCTAACTCTATCTTATATATATTCTGAACTTGAATCCCTATCTTCTTTACTTGACTCGTGGCTATGTGTTGAAGGAACACCTTTCCTTTTGAAAAGATCACATCATATCCTCCGGGTACATGCATAACATTCTTCAAGGTGAGTGGAGCCACATGCTCCCTCTAAAAAGTAACAATTCCCACACTAGTAACACTATACTTACCGTCATCACCCATCTTGATATGCGTCTTGTGATCTTTCTCCTCTAGTTCACTAAATAACTCTTTGTCACCAGTCATGTGGAAATAAGCTCCAGTGTCTAAGTACAAGACACTTCCCATCTTTGAAGATGCCATGCATGCAATGAGGGAAAATTTGTTATGAAACCAGCTCAAGAAAAGATAGAAAAGATAGATCAATGCCTTAGAATTCAGCCTCTTCAAGGGGGCAACCTCCTTTACATTACATAAATGAACAATTCTTCGATGATTCAAATGAAAAGACCTCCTCTCTATATATAGGAGTCTAAGGGGTCATAACATAATCAGAGCCTACATAACAATAATAATGTAAGGGCACATAATAACAATAGTGGGCTTCTATGGGGCACAATAGTAACAATATGGGCACTACATGGGTACATCAATATAATAAGTGGGTTGTACTAATAACAATAAGGGGTTACACTAGTCGTATAGGGGCCTAACATGCCCCTCTCCTTCAAAAAGTGTTGTCCTCAATGCTTGAGTAGTTCTTGATGCTTCTATATAAAATTCTTGTCCTCCCATGTGGAATCTTCAGCGGGTAAGTCTTCCACTTGATGAGATACTCTGAATTGATCGATTTCGTAGCTGTCGGGTTCTTGTTTCTGTGACTGCTCCAGGTTCCAATATGATTTTTCCTTCCTCTTCAATTTCTGGCAATATTGTTTGAATTGGGAACTTTTGCAACTTTTGAATAAGTGGCCATACTTCTTTGTCCTTCTTCCATTCATCCCTTGCTTCATTTATCTAATCTGGCTGGATAATAGAAATAGCACAAAACAATGCTTCCACATCCTCATCCTTGAAGAGTCTTCCCATTAGGTATGGTCGCCATTTTTTAAGTGCATGTAGTATTGCCAACATTTCCTTCTCATAAATAGCTTGCTTGAGATGTAGCAGTAAAAATACCCAATCACCTACATCAAAACATTTTTCACTATGATGTTGATCTACCTGTTGTTTTGTTTGATTTTGGACAAAGTGGCGTTATCCTTTAAAAGTTGGACAACTTGTTTTTGATGCTCGATGTGATCTTTCATTGCTTGAACCTTTTTCTTCTTGATATGTCCTTCTATCTCTAGAGT
>APFE030659174.1:6668-36035 GCA_000404065.3 Pinus taeda
TTTAACTCAGTGGGAGTCAAATTTTTACTATTGTAGTAAATGGCATAAGGAACTAAATCCTTTTGACCCAACACAGATCCTAGAGCTGTATTTGAAGCATCTGTAGAAATATGGAAAGGAAGTTTCCAATTTGGCCCTCTCAAAATGGGTGCTTCAGATATTCTTGTTTTCAAAGTTTCAAATGCAGATTGACAATTAGGATTCCATTTGAATTCACAGTCTTTTGTAAGTAATTTGAAGAGTGGAGATGCTATTTTTGTGAAGTTTTCAATAAATTATCTATAATATCCAGTAAATCCAAAAAAACTTCTAACATCTTTTTGACAATTTGGAATAGGCAACTTGGAGATGACTTCAACTTTTGATCTATCAACTTTAATCCCATCCCCTGAAATATGATGTCCCAAAACAATACCTACAATAAACGTCATAAATCATTTTTCATGACTTAATGAAAGGTTTGTTTCTTTACATCTTATAAGGACTTTTTCCAAATTTTCTAATGCCTCTTCAAACGAATCACCATAAATTGTAAAATCATCCATATATACCTCTACACAATCATGGATTAGATCAGAAAAATTCCTAGTACTGATCTTTGGAATGTTGCAGGTGCATTACATAATCCGAAAGGAAGCAATCTATAAGAAAAATTTCCCCATGGACAAGTAAATGTGGTCTTATCCTGGTCTTCAAGTGCTACCTGAATTTGATTATAACCACTAAAACCATCCAGAAAAGAAAAGTAATTTTTGTTGTTATTGTATCTAGTACTTGATTGATAAAGGGCAAAGGAAATTGATCCTTCAAAGTTTCTTTATTCAATTCCCTGTAACCAATGCATACCCTCCATTTACCATTCTTTTTAGGTACTATAACCAAAGGAGAAACCCATCGGCTATCTGAAATTGGATAAATGAAGTTTACATTGAGTAGTTTTTGGAGCTCTTCTTTCACTATCTCCCTAAGATTTGGATCCATCCTTCTCTGAGGTTGTCTGATTGGTCTACTGTTTTCCTCAATGTAGATATGATGGATGCAAGTCTTAGGGTCAATACCTTTCATATCAGTATTCTCCCATGCAAATGTAGTAGAATGTTTTTGCAAGATTTTGGTTAGTTCTTCTTGTTGCGATTTTTCCATATTTTTGTTGATATTTAATGTTTTACCTAGAAAAATTTCAATGGTAGAACTACAGAACCCTTTCATAGAGTAAAGAGACATTTGTCTTAATGATAAATACTCAATGTTAGAATCTAACTGAAATTGTGTGTGTTCATATTCTAAAGATGTTTCAAAATTTTCTAATGTGTTCAGAATTTGACTATCTTCACTAATTTCAAAAACGGTAAAGACAGGTTGTATAGTGTCCTCATCATTAATCCATTCATTGTCTCCTACTTCCGTAATTGCTTTTGCTGGAGGATACGAATTGAATTTCTTTGTCGAACTACCATCATAAATGTACATGTCCTCAGACCTACAACTAATGAAAGCATCGGCTGTGGCTAGCCAAGGTCTTCCTAAGATGAGTGGGTGCCCTCCTAGATTACTCTTGGGAGTCAAAATCATGAAATCTACTGGATATTCCCAACAATCTAAGGAGACTGAAATATCTTCTAATACACCATCTAGTTTGATTATTGATCTGTCTGCAAGCTACAGTAAGGTGGGTGTAAAAATAAGATTAGGAAGTTTAAGTTGTTCCATAGTCTGTCTACTCATAATGTTGATAGCAGCCCCTAATTCAATCAAAGTATTCAGAATTTCTATCCCATTTATATGTGTCTTGACAATTGGGCTAACTGGATCTACATACTTCTGCATGGTAATTTTTCCCATCATGATATCTATAATTTTTCCTACCAGGTGGATTCTTCTTGTATCTATTGGTTTCCTCCTGGTCTTTTAAGACTCAACTCCTTTATTGTTTTTGCTAGAATAGGAATCTCTCTAATGGCTTGTAGCAAGGGAATCTTGATACAAACATTCTTTAATTCATCTAGAAAATCATAGTCAGGCAACACGATCTGCTTTTCCACCCCTTTGTCAATTTGTAATATTTCAGGGAAAGGAGGTGTAGATGAAGATGCAGGTTGCTCAACTATAAGAGTTGTGGCGGTTGACTCTCTTTCTTTTTCTTTTTGAATGTTTGGATTTTGAAGAGATGCTTCCTTATAACCTTTATTGACTTTAAGAGAATTCTCCTCAGAAGTACCTTGCTTTTGAACATCTATAGAAGGTTTTTCTAAAACTCTACCAAACCTGAGTTGTACATCATTCAATCATATAGGTAGGAATTTGTTGTCCTTCTACCATGTAAGCATTCTGAGGATTTTTGTTGTTAGGATTTGGCAATGGTTGAGCTGGTAGTTGATTTGTCTTTTGTTGAAATGGCAGCAAGAGTTGAGGATTTGGATTTTGTTGAGAAGGTTGTTGTTGTGGAAATGACAATGAAAGCTGCAGGTTTTGATTTGGAAGTTGTGGATTTTGTTGATTTTGAAAAGATGGAGGATATTGGTAAAATTGAGCAAATCTCCCATAAGGATTTTGCATCACTTGTGCCCATGATTGATATGGATTTTCAGGTTGGGGCCAAGGTTGTTGCCAAGAATCCCCATTTGGCGAGGGCTGAAAGTTCATAGGGTTGTTAAATCCTTGATTTTGTTGCCCCTGCCAAGGTCTTCTTGAAACAAAACAAAGCGAGTCTATTGAATTTGAATCTTCTTGAAAGACAGCTTTGAGTCCAGGAATTGAAGGACAATTCTTGTTCTCATGACTTTATGAGAAAATCAGACATGCTTTTACAACTTTTGCATCCAAGGGGCATCCCCTTAGATCATGTTTCTTCCTGCATTTTGGACAAAAGATGGGTAAGGCATCAACTTCAGTTTTCTGCTTGTTTTGTATTTTAAGGGTTTCTAGTTGTTCGTTAAGGCTCCCTAGAATACCAGTTTTAAACTCATCAAGCATATTGCCAATCTCCGCCCTACTTACTGATCTAGTTGCAAATTTGTTTGCTGTAATAAGAGAAGGATCTCTAGGCCCTTTTCTCGTTCTAGATTTTCCCCTTGAGAGATGGACACACAATTCTACGATATCACGAAGTGGAAGTTGAGGAATATCTCCCTTCCCCACAATGTTCAAAATATCTATCCATTCATCTCTAATGGCTTTTAATAGAAGGGCTTTCAGGGTTTCCTCACCTAAGTTAATAATTTTTGCTCTCTTTAAGTTGTATTGAAATCTTTCAAGTAAATCCTCCAAGTCTTTGTCTTCTTTTTGCATCATTTTGAATACCTCATCCTTGTGATTGGGGGGCATACAATAGTCTAGGTATCTATCCAAAAATATTTGTTTCATATCATTCCAAGTCCTAATAGATTGGGTGACTAAACCCATGAACCATTTCAAAGTAGCCCACTTCAATGTTGAAGGAAACACTTTGAGTTTTTGAGAGTCTTCCATATAGTCATAGGTTCGGCACACAGCTTCAAAATCAAATAGAAATGTTTCAGGATCCTCACTTCGCAACCCATAAAAGTTTGGGAGGACAGATGGTGAGATGTTTTGCATTGTTGTATGAGTTTCTTCATCAACTATAGGGAATCCAAATGAGTTATCTCCTTCCCTATTTCTTCCATTATTTCCTCCACCACCATTGTTGCCTCCATTATTTCCTCCTCCTCTACCTCTATCCCCAAATCCATTTACTACTTCCTCCATCATGATAGTTTCCTCAGAGTCTTTTGGTTCTTCGATCAAGGGTGGATGAGAGAGAGTTTCTTCCTTCTCTTCTTCACGTGATTCTACTTCTTTGATTACAATATGTTCCCCTGTAGAAGTGAAGAAAGGTTCTTCTCCTAGATAAGATTTGGTAGATAGTGTAGGAGAATCCTCTAATTTAGCTGCTGCTCCTTGAATTCCAGGAATCCTAAAGCTGGGAGTAGATGGGGGTGAATCTTTTCTACACCTTGAAGTAGTTGGAGTTGTGAAAATTGAACTCTTGGCCCTAGCTATAAACCTTCCACTAGAATCTCTTGCTCTATGCGTGTCATTTTTTTATTTTTTTATTTTCTTTCAAGTTGGGCTAATAATTCTCTTTCTGATCTTCCAAATCACACTAGGTGAAAGAAGAGAGCATAATCAAGAAATTATTGAACTAATAATTCTTTTTTCTTTTCTGATCCTCCAGATCACGCTAGGTGCAAGAGGAGAGCATACTTCAAGAAATTATAAGTTTTTCCCTTGTTTTTTTTTTTAAGAAATTGGCTACCTAGTTACACTTCCCCAGCAATGATGCTAAAATGTTTGGTCAATTTAGTGTGTCATAAATTGCTATAGTAACTATCAATCCGGGAGTCATAAACTAATGAAATGTGGCGCACTATATGTGTAAGATAACCTATTTCTTACTTTTTGTCATTTTTTATTTTTATTTTTTTGGGGGGGTTTTTATCTTCATTTGTCTCCTAATGTGAATGGAAATCCTATTCTATACTCTAGAAGGCAAGTATGGATATAAATTTTTAAGGCAATCATGTCCTCTATAATGATTTCTAGAACTTTAACATTTCAGAGAGTCTTAGATCATACTAATGAGGAAATTAATACTTGAACACAAAAGAAAATGTTCTGCTACTCAAGTCAAACAAGAAATGAACTATTGATCATGAAACCATTATCCTTGCTAAGATATAAATACAGCAAAATGAATTAAGCTACTGCACTCAAACAAATCAAAAATTTCAATCTAATAAAAGTAAAATCAATTCACATCATTCAGAGTTCGATACCTTGCCAGGTAGTCTAAGATATGGCTTTCGGAGATAACATCAATGATATGAGCGAGTTGATATCTAATTGCAGAATAGTAAAAATAAAATCAAATCACATCAATCATAGTCTGATACCTCGCCAGGTAGCCTAAGCTATGGATTTCAGAGATAACATCAATGACATGAGCAATCTGATATCTAATTGCAGAAAAGTAAAATGAAAATCAAATCACATTAATCATAGTTTGATACCTCGCCAGGTAGTCTAAGCTATGGCTTTCGGAGATAACATCAATGACATGAGCAATCTGATATCTAATTGCAGAATATTAAAACTAAAATCAAATCACACTAATCATAGTTTGATACCTCGCCAGGTAGTCTAAGCTATGGCTTTCGGAGATAACATCAATGACATGAGCAATGTGATATCTAACTAACTACTAAGGCAAGTGAACAAGACTGGAATTAAATCATAACTGGAATTAAGAAAACTAAGGAAAGTAATGTCAGCAGAGAAGCTAATTCCATGTCACTAGTTATTGCAAACACTGTATGAAAATACCCAGGTCTACTCTATCCTGAAACACACACACATTGATCAGTGTTAACAACAATATACAATGCTTGTAAAATCATGAACATAAATGAAATGTTAATACCATGGATGAAATATATACACAGTTGGATAACTATGTAGCATGTGCAAATGAAATGAGAGAACAATGAATAAAACTTTACGGTAATAAGAAAAGGAAACCTCAGTGTGCAGGGGTCCTCTGCATAGCCTCGGTGAACAGGCTATCAGTCAAGAATTATGCTCACACAATCATATAGAAATAGATTCTTCTCTTATATTTCAAAACAACGTTACCACAGTGGGACTAGTGTCACAGTACAACAACTTTAACAACAAAATTACACTTACAAAAACTAACTCTATGTGTATAGAAATGCATTATTTATAACAAAAACTTCATAACTATTTTCCTATGAAACTACGTCAACAGAAGACACGTAAAAGACAATGTCCATGGATTTAGCATGATGGTTGCCAAGATTATTAAATCTATCAAAAGCGGCTATTGGATTCACATCGTGGGGTAGCCTATAGGTGTCAACATGACCCCATGGATCTACAAACGGCCACGAATCCTTCACGTGGTTGAAAGCAGAGTCCAGCTACCGTAGGACTTGTTCAGTAGACCACGCTTTGACCACCATCGACCACAACTTTCCTTGATGAATCCGGCTAAACCAATAGGACCTGATCCATGTCCAGGTCATTCCTAACTTGCCCACATGTCTGGTTTTACCGAATGACACCTGGAACCTGGAGTTTAACAAAAACATATGTGGAAAGTTGAACCAGTAGTGGAAAGTGGCTACATTTTGCAGCTCATAAGCAAAGTCTAATTCAAATAGCAAACACAAAATATAGTTAAAAAACCACTTTAAATGCTCTTTTAAGATGAATATGCAATGATGTTGATAGCTTATGAGGTCCAGGTGAATGGAATAAGTTTAGGAAAATGTGTAGGAGATATGTAGTTTCGGGGCTCAACAAAAGCATCGAATTCTTACTTTTGTAGGTGAATGTGAAGTATTATAGTGCACCAAAGGGGAAATGATCAAGTTATCTAGCACCTTGCAATCATTTTCACTCCTTTCTTCCATTTAGATAGATCTTTCCTTGGATTTCATTACAGGTCTCTCAAAGTCAAGAAACAAATCATTCATCATGGTGGTTATTGACATAATTTCCAAATATTCTCATTTTCTTGCTCTCCCGCACCCATTTACCCAAACATTGGTGGATTAAGTTTTCATGGAACAAATATTCAAACTACATGGCATGCCAACATCCATTATGTCTGATCAAGAACCTGCTTTCACCAACAATTTTTGGTAGGAATGTTTCAAGCTACAAGGAACACACCTCCAAATGAGTACAACCTATAATCCCCAAACCCATGGTCAAACAAATAAAAGGATATGATGCCTGCATGTGCAATAAGGGAGTCTAGAGGTTCACACCTCCACCCTCAAAGTAATACCAGGATTCACCTCCTTCCCAAGAAATCCAAAATCTAGTGCCAAATCAAGACCTGCATCCACTGTTTAGTTCTACAATCTTGTGCCACTTGTCCTCTTAGTGAACAGTTACCATGTTATTGTTCCAAGGTACACTCTCAATGTGCATTTGAATCCATCTGACAATGCTAATGAAAAAAAAAATCCATCCCCGACCTTCCCTTCTCTTCTACACAGTACGTCGGGAAATTTAGTCACCCCCTTCTGTGAAAATACTTACCTTCCAAGTTCCCTGACATCCCCTATCTCAGGCGATCCAACCCTTGGAAAGGCTTCCTTGCATCGGAAGGTCCAAAAACAAAGGCATATCCATCCCTCAAAACCAAGGGCATATCCTATCTCAAAACTATTACAATAGTCATAGGATGTTCATGGAAATCAATGGACACTATTGGCTATAAGTGTCCCACAATGGCCCTACTCGTGAAGTGATTTACCAACATCCTATTACATGTTCCAATCCATTTTTCCGCTGCTGCTAATTCTTGCAGTCATTTTCAATTACCTAACCAGGCATTTCCATTCTTTCTTGTACCAAGGACATAATTTCCATTAGACAAAAAGGAATTGAAATAAATGCAAATCATACCTCATTGGTATCCTGACAATAAGGTACACTTACAATTCTGTTTACTTCCTATCATTAGAAGTCAAACTAGATCTTTGACCAAATCACCATGTATAAATATATCACATCTACCTAGATCAAACACAACCATCATAATCAAAATCATAGATCACACGTAACCATCATAAATCAAAGTCAGATCACATGAAAATATAAAACTGAAATAAAATACGTATACTTATCTTTCCATGATTCTTTTGCTTCTACCTTTGTTCTTTATCATTTCTGTACATACACTAAATCGATTTCCAAATATGACAAGCACCCAGTGCCTTCTCTTTAAGCAAAAAGGGAATCCAAAGACTAAAACACCTCCTCCCTCAATATCAGCAATAAGAGTATACCAAGACTAATTGCCTTAACCCTCAATAGAAATAAGAGCATCCTAAGACTAAACCGCATGAACCCTTAATAGAAACAACAAAGGCTAGGCAATACCATACATGCTTGTCCCATCACACTATACAACATATACATATACACAGTGTATAACAGAAATCATACACCAACACTTGATGCACAACATGAAATGTACACCTACAAGAAGTATACAACACGACACATAAACCGACCCTCGGTGTACAACATCACACATGCACCTACACACAGTGTATGACATGAAACATACTACTACACCCACTGTAAAACACCACACATACACTTCCACCCGGTGTACAACATGACACATAAACCTACAACTGGTGTACAACACAACACATATACTTACACCCAGTGTTTAACAAAAAAAATACATGTACCCACTGTATAATACCATGAATACACATGTTGCGGTAGAATTACTACACAATACTCGTAGCACCAATGAAATACACACAACATAACATGTACGACACATACAAAATACCACATGTACAATAGTACAACATGTACACAATGTCACCTACACAATGTGTATATAGCACCACATGTACACAACACCACCTAGACAACGTGTACACAATACGACATGTACACTGCACCACCTACACAACATGTACACAACACTAGCTATATGATGTGTACATAGCACTACATGTACATAGCACCATCTACACAACATGTACACAACATCACATGCATGCAACACTAGATGTACCACATCTACATAGCACCACATGCACACAACACCACATGCATAATCATGCACACTGCACCATATGTCCACAAGCACGACATGTACAACCTATAAAATCAACCATATGTACACAATAACGCATATACAACATGTACACTATACCAAATGTACATAGCACTAGATATACAACATGTACATTGCACAAATGTGCATAGCACCACATTCACAACAAATATATAGAAGCATCTGTACATAGAAATGCATATACGACATGTACTTAGCACCATCCATACCCAGCACCACATCTGCAATCATACACACAACATCATATATGCAACATGCACTCCACATCATGTATGCAACATGCACTCAACATCATGTATGCAACATGCACACAACATCATGTATGTAACATGCACACAACATCATACATGCAACATGCACACAACATCATATATACAACATGCACACAACATCATAGGTAGAACATGTACAACAGATACACAACAATACTATTTCACATCTAGAAACCACATTGTCTCTACCAGGAAACCTTACTTCCAGTGCATTTCCACTATCCGTGCTTGTCCCAACATGTCACATATCTCATTGCTTTCATTCCTAATGTATCCCTCAACATCACTTGCTATAATATAAACATATGCATAGTATAAACACTTAGTATCAATTCATATCCACATGATACTAACCTCATAGATTTGTTTGGACTACTATGTCCATTTGATTTAAGGAACTTATTCCTGCCATTCACCTACATAATAAATAATTCCTCCACCATAATGATCCTTAACAACCATTCCAAACAACAACATATATATATATATATCCACTATAGTCATCAACATAAAATAATCATGATCTATGATGACCCCTTCAAAAAACTGGCATACATACATACATATATATAATTATTAGCATAAATAAATCATGATCCTTGATGGGTCAGCCAGAAAACTACATACACACACACACATATATACATGTGAACACAAGCATGAAACAATCCTAATCATCTCGTTGGTCAATGACATATATGCACACATGCATATATAAATATATGCATGTATGAACATCAATCATAATCATAGTCACAACACAATTACCTGATATAGTAAGGTCTAGGTTAAGAGAACTCCCTTTATCTGTGTACAACATTCAAAACATTTAGAGAAATGGTTCTCAACATGGCCAAGGAATTTGATGCCTCAAATCCATTTTCTTTACCTTTCCAGTTACCTTTCTCATGACTACCCTACCACCATCCATTTACACCAATGGACCCAACCAATCAAATTCGATATCATACTCTTTCCCTTGAAAACCATTATACATTCTCCATCAACTTTACTCTTTCCCAAACCAATTCCTAAAACCCTCAAATCATAAAACAGAACAACAAGAAACAACATGAAGAAAACCATGAAAACCAACAACAATATGACACCACAAACAAAGTGGCATGGTCATGCACTATACGTAAATAGAACCACAATTCAAGCACAAACAAATCACAATAATTGAAGGCATAAAATTAATAACAAACATCATGACTCAATCCCCATGGGTTCCCCATGCTTCCAAGGGAAATATCAACCTAAGCCTTCTTCAATATTTCATGGTAGTCTCGTTTACCATTCAATCCCCGACATCAAGTTGTCATAAAAGCATAACTGTCAATGAACAAATAAATATAGAAATATACCATTTATCTTACCTTGTTTTTCCAAGCACATTGCCTTGTAACTAAACACACATGTTAGCCACATGTTCAAAAGATCAATACATCATATCTATTAATTTGAAATCAACCTTTACCAAGTCTAACAACCAGGTCACAATCAACAATCAACTCACATTCATCAATCATAATACATAATGATACAACTATCACCTACTTACATGCAATTACATATCCATTGTTCTTAGCACATATGTGTTAGTGTAACCATCTCAAACAAGATCATTCCTTCATGAAATATTATAGATACAAACTCATATGATGCAGTTGGTCAAACATTCAGACGATAGATAGATGACATAATAGAAACCGAACACTCAAACATCAAATAGATGGCATAATCAAACATTGAAGCACCAAGTAGACAACATAAGCAAACTCAAACCACATTAGAGGAATTTTGAGGTCTAAAATGGGTGTTCTAAGAAAAATGTACAACCAAAATAAACTTTATAAGAACAAATAGGATTAAATATGGTGAAGTCAACCATGGGGGACGATTCACCATTTTTGGAGTGAAAAAGGTAAAAAGATTAAAAAATAATAAAATAATAAAACTACCTTTCAACTCATATTTTCAACTTATCTCCCTAAGGTTTTACTCAAATTTCGAGCCAGAGTACTCATTGGATGCAAAATTTAATTCCTCATCAAAAGGAATACCATGTTTCATACTTTTGATGGACCTTACTACACAAACAAATGAGAAATACATGAAAAAACGTGATTGCAATCATGTTTTCATGTATTTCTCATTTTTTGTGTAGTAGGGTCCATTGAAAGTATGAAACATGGGTACTCATTGGAGGAGGAATCAAATTCTTTATCCAACGAGTGTTGTAGCTTGAAATTTGAGTAAACACATAGGGATATAAGTTGAAATTCGAGTTGAAAAAATAGTTTTCTCTTTTTTCCCTCTAAAACTTGATGATGTAATCTAATGCTATTTTATTATTTCCACCATTATTTTATAATTTCCTTAGGACGCCCATTTTAGACTTGAAAATTCCCCTAATAATAGGAGATATAATCAAACACTCAAACACCAAATAAACAACATAATCAAACCCATACCTCAATGTATCTTAGGGGAGGCTATCTTGTCTAGTCAATCAATCTAGATTATCCTGATATAAATTCACAACATACCAACCCAAATATAATTAAGGCCATGATATCCATAACAGTAACTAGCTAACATGTTCACATCATAATCTCATAAACAGTTTCCATTCATGTATAAAAATCACATATGCATAGTTAGTCTAGATTATTATGACACAATATCACAAGCACATCGACTCATACTTGAATGTCATAACCCCAAACATCCACATAGGCCAATCCAAATTAGCGTGATACATATAACATTAAGATCCTAATTAAAATTACCATAACCATCATGCACATGACCACAATGCATATAAGAACAAATTACTACCATTCATGACTAACCGACACAAGTACATATGATCAAATTGATTAACTAACATTTATCATACATGTAACCGTAACAACCATAGATTGGCACACATGTACACAAACCCAATGCTTATAACAGTCATTAACCAACATACTTACATGCCAAACATATAATACTTGTATGACGATATTCTCTTACCTCAAAGTCTAGTGCTACAACCTTTCTCTAATGATCTGGATATCTTGCTCTATCTCAGAAAAATGCGAGCGTCATAACATACCAATGGCATCATTATGACATAAACTACATGCAATGACCTAATGCACGAAAACCTTAACCATGAAAATGCATGCGTAACAACCTGCATCTAGCCCATCGAGTCTAAGTGTTGAACCATGCTCTTATACCACCCTGTAACACCTCCTCCTCTCACATCTACCCACTTTCACTGGTTTATTCATGGTAAACATGAGATGAGGGGTTACTATGATAAGACTCAACCTCGTATATTACCTTAAGGAAATGGAGTCAACAAAACAAGACCTTACTAACTTCCCTTAGGTGCCACAGGACCTCCAGGAGTAACCCAACCCATCCAAGTGTCCAACCCCTGAGACAACTCACCCTTTCCTTGACCTAGAGCCCAAGTCACTCCCTTTCGAAAGCGTCCATGTGACTATGGGTTCCAAGTGCTCCCATAGGCCCACATCAGTGCGACTATGGCCATTTCCTGCTAGTGTTGTGGCAATGACTTCGAGGGTTAAGGCTATTTTCTAGGGATGTGGCTTAGCCTCTACCTAGAACTCTATGAAACTTCGAGAACTCATAAAAGACATGAAAACAATACTTGTGGACCAAAAATTGGAACTATGACTTCACCTAACCATCCCCAATTGAAATTGACATTATCTTAAACACTTGGTAGATATTCCACCTGTAGATCATGAATGAAAGTCAGAACACAATGGAATCAAAAAACATTTGAGTTTCAACAAGAAGGGTCTCTACCTTCTTACAATAGTTGTCAAAACATCAATTAGGTCTTTCATTCACTATTTATTTAGTTATAAGTAATAACATGAATAGAGCCACGAATGAGATCTATCATACAACCATTCTTATAACCAACATATAACTAGATAAATAATCAAACATTAAAGCCACATAATAACCAATAAATTTTCTTACCAAAAGCAAGAGAAACTTAGCTTTTGTTAACCATAGGAAATTACCAAGTGGGTTCACGACTTCCATGTTCCACTCAACTATATATTTACTAAGTCAAATCTCTCTTCAACCAATTACCCCCATGGCATATTCTAAGCATGAATGTGGGATCTCATGGGATAAACAAATCCAAAGACTACCAAGGGAATCCAAAGGTTAAACCACCTTCCCCCTCTACATGTCATGATCACACCTAATTCGGTGCTGAGATCACAAAAATGAACTGAACTTGGATGCCTCCAAATTTCTTCACCATCATTGATGAATTTTCATGTCTCCAGCCTCAACCTTTACCGTGTATCCCACCATTTCCATCCAAGGGATTCCTATTCCTTTCATAATTTTCCTTAGACCACCTCACCCTAGATTTTGAAACCATCCCACAATCTAAAGTTCAAATCGAGAATAATCCCATCACACCATGGTTATCCAAAATTGGAAAGTCTAGGCTAAAATACAATGTTGAATCTCGACAAAATCCATGCTAATGACAACAAAAGGACAATATATTAACATGCACATACCATGCATGTCAGAACTATCTAGTAAATCAAACATGTAATATGTTACCTACAAGTATTCCCATTGAGGCTACTTTATCCTTACCTTCTTTTTATTTTCTCTTCCTTCTTTGTTTTTCCTTTGATTTCTTTTTCCTTTCCTTTTCTTGCTTGCATACATGCTTTCTCCTTTTTGAGATAAATTCTAACACTAAACTGACAAAAGGTTAACAAGGGCTTGCCAAATGATGCTTTGAGGTATTTTTATTAAGAAGGCCTCTAATTTCTTCAATTTTCCCTTATTTTCCTTCCTTTTCCTCTTCACATGCCACCTATGACCCTTCACCTTGCTTTTCTCCTAATTTCCATTATTTTCATAACAGATGCGAAATAATGCCACTTTTCCTTTTGCAAAAGATTTTCCATTGCCTTTACCAACTTCCCCTTAGATATAAACACAACAGGTAATTCCCACTAGGATATTTTGCCCAACATCTAGCTTGGTATAAGTGCCCATTTCCCATGGTCTTATTTTTCCTTTATTGAATTTATTACATAAACTTTTAACCTGGGGTTATTACATATCAGCATAACTCTCTCAAAGAAATGGGATGCCATAAAATAGACCCAAAATTCTACGGGCCTTATAAGGGACTTTAGCATATAGGAGAATTCACTTACAAACTGGCCCTACCGACTACTTTAAAAGTCCACCCAAGCTTCCGTGTATCCTACCTCAAGAAAGTTATGGGGAACAATTGTAGGTTTCAAACTAGTTTTCCAAAATTGGATGAGGAAGGTTCACTATGGCTCCAACATGAACATGTCCTCGATACTCATGAAAGACATATTTTTGGTCACACAATCATGGAAGTTCCCATAAAGTGGAAATAAACCTATCCAAAAGATGTGACATGGGAACCAACCAATTTTCTTTAGCAGCTTCCACAACTTTAGCCTTGTGGAGAAGGTTACCTTTTATGGGGGAGGGAATGTTGGGGTCCAACCCTAACTCCCTTATTCATGTAATAATATTCATCATAGTCATAGTTAGTTATTTGAGTCAATAAAGCCTATAATTGGTTATCCACATTAATCATTTGTAAGTGGTTGACCCACATTATAGAAAAGGGACCATAATTAGTTATCAAGGGGCCATAGTTAATAAATAATGTGGTTAACCTGTGTTATGTAAGGGACCACTAGTAGTTAGGGTTTTGGATTTCATAAAGCTATAGTCTTAGATAACAAGCGAAGAAGTATCGAGTCTTATTATAATTGAGCTCTGCTCTATTGGAGGTTACCCCCTCGAAGAGGCTAGTGAACATTGTATTTTGCTTCTGAATAATAAAATGTATTTATAGCTTGTCTCCTTTCATGTAATATTTCTATATTTTGGGCCATATTGTTTTGTATTTATCGTATTTTGGTTTTCTCATAGATCAAGTGCATAACAAATTCCCAGAGATAGGTTTCATCCTTTATTTTTAGTTAGTTTGAAAATTTGGGTGTTTCTTATGTCGTTAAGGTTTAAATTCTTTGGGATTGGCTTCACCCTTTGTCAGAAATATGAGCGTAGTCATTCATGCTAAGTGAAATTTCTAGGTGAATTTATGATCTTTCTAGAGAGTTTTTAGTTGGTGTGGATGGAAACTAGGGTGCATGGTATTGTAGTATGTAGAAAAGCATGTTTTTTCTCTTTTCTTTTCAATTGTTATGTTATTTGAGAATCCATTGCTATTAATAATGCTTTCATTTAACATAATCAACTTTATTGTGCTAATCCAATCTAATGTATTTATTATTTTGGTCTCCCTATGTACTACAATCAAACTATTTTAACTTTAAAAATTGCTTGTATTTGGAGCAGGTAACTTGAAAAATGGTTAATTTCTTAACAATAATGGCTATGTTATGTTCAAATTGTTGCAAACACAAGAAATCGAAACAAGAGTGTAAGAAAAACTATCTAATTGTTAACACATGTTCAATCTCCTATTTTCACTTTACTCTTGTTTTCTTTTCTCACAAGGTTTTGCCCTCTTTATCATTCCATAGAATTGTAGAGAGGCTTAGGCTCAAAGATAAGTTTTTAGTTATTATTAGCTTTTAGGTTTTTATATAAAGGGATTCAATCATATGGTAATGTTGGGGTATTTTCATAATATAATAAAGTGTTATCATGTAATTTCCCATTTTTCATTAGTGTAGCTCAACCTTATCTAGGGTTTTATTATTACATTATCTAGCTTATATAATAATATTAAAGGGGATATAATCAATATGAAATACAAAATCTTTAACAAATATAACTTCTTGGGTTTTATGTAAAAGGGTTCAATCCTATTGTATTGTTAATTTACTTTTCATAATATAATAAGGTGTTATCATATAATTTCTCATTTTTCGCTGATGTGGTCCAACCCTATCTAAAATTTCATGATTACATTATCTAACTTATATAACAAGATTCAAAGGGATATAATCAATATGAAATCCAAAATATTTAACAAATACAACATGCTTTTGGTAAACCAAGCTTGTTCATGCCTCACAACATCTTGTTCAAAGGAGCTACAAAAGACATGCTTGCTTGCTAGTAACCAAGTGGAGCTAACTATACATGGATCAATAGGTCCATCTCACGAACACATCTTTAGTGACCCTCCATTGCAATGGGAGAAGGAATGCAAGTATTTTCATATGTCTTATTCATAATCCTACTCTTAACCCTACCTCCTCTTAAGTCAAGAATGTTTGTGGATGTATCTTACTACTCTATCCTTTATATTTTTTTAAATTTTTGTTTAGATCTATGTAACCCATTTTATTAAATTATTTGGTCATTGAGTGATTTATTTCTTTGGAATGCATTTGGAATGGATCATGATTTGAGATGTCAATGCTGCATTAGGGATAAGGAAGACTAGTCACCCAATTTATTAAAATATTTGGTCATGGAGTGATTTCTTTCTATGGAATGGATCATGATTTGAGGCCTCATCTCTCTTTAGAATGGATCATGATCTGAGACCTCAATGTTGCACTAGGGATCAGACATAGTAGTCAATGTGATGGAGAAGCAAGGGGTAAAAACCTATAGTTTTCTCCTATTGTTACTACCACTCTTCTCCATGCTTCGGCAAGGATTTTCCAACACAACAAGTGAGAAATTTCATTGCTTTCTTTCTTTGTGCTAGATAAATTCCTTGAAACCTTGATCCTTCGATGGAAAATCATTTTATCAATAGACGTGTGTTTAGGTTCATCAATACATTCTTGGAGCCTACCTTTGTGGTGTATCAACATGGCAATGCAACCCATTTCCATAACGTTCTCGACTCTTTCATGACCCTATGGCCCTGAACCTCAATGCCCATGAATCATAATCCATGGTAATTTTTTCCAAGAATTATGATACTCTTGGCTGCCAATGGTCATGGCATGTGTCTTACTTCCAACCTTTGGATCCTTCACATGGTTATAATATCAGCAACATCATATTATAAAGGTCATAAGTGACCAGAATTGTGACAAATTTAATAAATGTAGAACAACTAATTGTGGATTTTGTGACATTAGTCAATTCACAATTTTTTTTTAGTAAAATATGATATGTATATCAAAGTAGTATACCGAGGTGAAGGAATTTCCTAGACGGCTAAAATTCGCTGGATTTCGGGCAAAAAAAATTCAAAAAATACTATAGTAGCAGTGCTTGAATCATATTTTTGATGGTAGAAATGGATTTAGCACCATCAAAAACCTCTAGGACACCCAAAATCTTGAAATTTAAAACCTCTAGGACACCCAAAATCTTGAAATTTAATAGCTATAACTTGGATTTACAAAAATCCTTCCCATATTTTATCAAAATATGGCATGAATTTCCATTGACTTTCACGGAAAAATAAAAAAGATTTGATACCATGATAAAAATTGAAGAGAATAAAATGTGGAGCAGAGGACTTGCTCTTCTCAGTATTATGAATGAGTTAAAAACTACTGATCCAAAAATTGTAAAGTGAGATACGTTTACCTTTTTACCATGTTCCTGAGAAACTAAGAAAGAAGCTCGATGACAGGAGTGAAATATGTATTTTTGTAGGCTATAGTGAGCAATTAAAGACCTATAGACTTTATAATTTGGTTACAAAGAAGTGTTTTTAAGCAAAGATGTAATTTGTTTTGAAAATAAATCTTGGTCTAATCAAGTTGTTGAAGCTTTAAGTCAATCTTTTTATCCACCAAGATTGCAGGTTGAAGAAGACCCATACCATTCTAAAAATGGTACATCTTCAAGCAGTGAATCCACTAGTGATTCAACATCTTTAGAGGACAATTAGAAAACAAGAAGCATCAAAGAAATATATGTGCAGGGGCATGAGTTTGACCAGCATAATATGTTTGCATTTCTTTTGTGAAAGCATCACCTTTGTGAAAATCTATAGACTCATTTGCTTGTGGAAGATAAGAAGCAATAACATTTTTATGGAAGTTATATGCGATGTCTACAATTTGTTTTGTTGGTGAGTCATAGTGAGCTGGTACTCAACAAATGGGAAAAACCAAGAGGCTTCCCTTGATTTAAGAATTCAAGACAACCAAGGACGCCTTGGATAATCTTGAGAGATGTTTTGGTGCAAAAGGGAGCAATGAGGTTGAAGATGAAGGTGGATCTATAATAGAAGATGTACATCAACATGATAAGTTTGTTGAATCCCACTATGCTTAGCCACAAGTGGATGATGGTTGTGAAGAAGTCACAAAAGCAAGAGAGAAGGAGCACATAGATGCTCATGAACCCCACTGTGCACAATGACAAGTGGATGAAGAGTTGGTATATGTAGCAATAGATCTTGTTAATTTGGTGATTCCAGCAATAGAGCTTGTTGACGAAAATATGATGAATTCAACAACAGAGCTTGTTGATGACAATTTAGTGAATCTAGCAATAGAGCTTGTTGATGAAAGTTTGGTAAATTTAGCAACAGAGCTTCTTGAGGAAAATGAAGTTGCCATTGGAGCAGTCAATATTATAGTGAGTCGAGAAAATAATATTGCTGATGCAAAACTTGATGAAGAATTGTTCGCTAATGATGAATGGTTGCAGGTGATGCAAGAAAAACATCATATTGACATGATGCTATTTGGTGAGATAAATCCACTTGAATTTGAAAACCTAGTGGAAGGGACACAGAAGAGAGAGATAGAGGAAGAGACATACAAGGAAGTCCACAAAGAAAAAATAGAGTCAAGAAAAAGAGGCAAAGAAATAAGTGCAACAGGAAAAAGGTCTCATTTTAGAGCAAATGGAACATAACCAACATGGTTATCCAAATATTTGTAATTCTAATATTGATTTACAGTGTGCAGGTACACAAAATGATGTTGAAGAATAGTTAAATTTGCTTGAAGTATGGCTTGCAACACCATGTCAAGATGAAGTCTGAATAGAAGCTGTAGAAATGAACCTTGAAGACAGCTTGGATGATGAACAAATTAATGAAACTTTTAGGTATTAGAGTCTTGAAGAGATGAAATTGTATTATAGTCTTATATTGTAGGAGATTGATGATGAAAAGTGCACTACAAAAGATAATATGTGGCAACAACCCACATACAACTCGTTTTTTAAAGAAGTCCAGGATATTCTTAGACAACCTCGAAGAATGGAAGCCCTGCACCACCAAATGAAGAAACTAAGGTTTGAAGGATACAACAAAGAGAAAAAGTTGAAAAAATTTAGAGGTTATAGGATCTTCAAAAAGAGGAGAAGAGAAGTTGAAGTCAAATTTAAATTGTAACCGTAGCTAAGAAATAGACCAGTAAGTATCTTAATTGAATTTTTATGTCGTTTTAATTAAAGGGAAGCATTTGTCATTTTAATTAAGGGGAAGCATTGGAGAATCTAATCCCAACCACATGTTAGGTGTCAAAATAGTCCCTCCAACTATACCAGTTTAGTTTGAATTAATTGAGTTTAAATTGAGTTTAACCCTAGTCATTTATTATTGATATTTACATATTTAATTGATTCGTAAGTTCTCTTCTACACATTTTATTCTCTTCAATTTTTATAAAAAAAAATCTCTAATAGTTTGTTTAGACTACGGCATTTATATCTATATATATTACACGTGCATAAGGATTAGATATCACTTCTATCCATATGCATTAAACGGTTGTGTCTTTTTCATAGCAATGGCATTTATTAACCATTTTTTTGTTCCAGAAACTTGCTTTGTAACCAGCTGTCCATACCACTTTCATACCACCGGTCGCCCAAACATGTTTCTCAGTGCCCCATGTTTTAAAAGAAAAAGATGAAGTCAAAGTTCCTCTTGAGAAGGGTCAAAACGAACATCATTTCAGATGAATCACCCATAAGAGTATCAACTGCCAAGTTATGTTATGCAGTTTGAAAATATCAATCCTTCTCGCAAAGTCACAGGGTTCGACATTCGATATATCCCAAAGAAATTTGAAAGTTTGTTTTAGTTTAGCAGAGGGTCCGTTGATGTTGATGTTATTAGTTGCTTCCACGTGTAGTTGAGGTTTGATGTTATTAGTTTCTTCCACGTCTTGTTCTGTGATTGAACCCGAGTATTTTGCATGTTACTATGAGTTTCGTTTCGAACTTACTGGTTAACTTACCACCGTCAGAGGCTTGGGTGGTGGGCCTCATCTCTGCACCATTTCATTTGCTGCATCAAGTGATTGGCCAATTTTCAATGGCCGATGTGTGATTAGCCAAATATACTGCAATTAGTATCTATACACAACATTCCTTCTTGCCTCCCATGGAAACAACTTTGATGTCTCCATCTTATAAATGGCTAATTTGAAACATCGTGCGTTTCATAGTGGCCTATACCTTCAAAAAAATGTTTGTGAACTAGGGTACATTGCTCGAACTAATCAACATTATAGCAAACTTGCAGGACATTTTGGCTCCAAGTTCTCTATTAACATTTTGAAAAGTGTATAATACTCCACCCCTTGTCGCTTTAGCTTTGCAAACATGATCAAAATGTTTCAAAATCAAGAAACAACATGGAAAACGATACCAGGGAGGAGAAACTTAAAAATAAACAACCGTGGAATGTTTTGTAGTTATTTCTTATCTGTTTTTGCCGGTTTTTTTGGCATTGAATGGTGTAAGGAAAGGAATATGATGATACCTAGCATACATTTTACATTGTTATTTCATTTTTCTATAAATTCATAAGTGCGATTTACTTTAGTAATTTTGGGTATTGTTTTTAAATTTTACACATTAAATCAATCCAAATTTAAAATCATGAAGCATATAACTAAAAGTGATTATGTAACTAAGATAATGACTTATTAGAATGGCATCAAAAACATGTTACCATAACATTATTTGAAATAACCAACCGTTACTGTGTAAAAGTTAAGATAATTAATCTCAAGGTTCTACAAATTCATCTTCAATAATATTCTACGGTTGGGATCTTACTACCATCTCAGTTTGAAGTGAACACAATCACATTTAAAAGTGACAATTTAAAAGTGACATATTGTGCAATTAACTAAAATACATCCCACTGAATTAACTAAAACACATCTCAAAGAACTATCATAGATCTTATTCTCAATTTATTAGTCTTAATGTCGTGAAGAATCCTAGAACGAAAACACTACCAAACATTATGGCAAATCTAGCATGTAGAGGCCTTACTATTACTTTCAACATTGTTAATCTCAACAACCCAAAATAATAATATCGCCATCAAAAAATTATATTACCACCCCCATTAGTTAACAATCAAAAAAATATATTACCACCACCATTAGTTAATAACCAAAATCACAATCAACAATGTCATTCTATTCTCCCAAAAATCCTACTACCACATTAGAGTCCTAGTCCTTGATGATTGAGACCATACAATCCATTGCGGTTTCCGAAGAATTATTCCCAAAGAGAATGATGTAAGAATAATAGCATTTAGTCCTCAAACAACTAACGTAAACAATGGGCATGAAACCTCTTTTATAATCCATCCCATTGTAACATTTTATTAACCTTCTCCCTTCCCATGCGAAAGTTAATTTTTCCTTACGAATGAATTTAGAAATGTGAAGAATAAGGTAAAATTAAGTTACATTTCTTTTTCTTTTAAAATTTTATTTAATTTTGAAAGTCATTTTTATGAGTACTTTTCTATTTCAGAAGTTTTCTAGATTCCCACCAAGTTGAAACAAAATTCTTCCTCTTAAATGCATTTCCCCATTCTCCACCAAGTTGTCAACTTGTAATAAAACACTAATTATATCAATAACAAAAAAATTACATACATAAATTATAAATCATAAAATATACTATAACATGAATTATGTTAACAACAAAACAAGCACATAAGCCATATTGTAATAAGAAATTTAACAATGCATCTAACTTATTATTGAACTAAGAAGTTTATTCTACAACCCAGTGTGAGGGGATGTGTAAGTTTGTCCGTCCTTCTCTAAAATAAAACAATTCAAAATATAAAATATATAAAACATAAAACAAAAAATGCAAAAAAAACTTAAATAAACTATACTTTCAAAAAATAAATAACACTGAAATATATTAACTACTTAAGTCATCAACTTCATAAATCTATTATATCATAAAATATTTTAATTAAAAAATAAACAACAATACTTAAACAATATATAATTAAAACACAACCCATTTTATTGTGATAATAACTTATATCTGTATATAAAACAATATAAAAACTACGACTTTCTGTGATTCCATAACATTTTGAGGAGGATTTTCCGGCAAACATCACAGTAGATAATCAGTTCCTGACCGCCACTTGAACACACTGGTTGGTTCAAACGCTTCGACAAATGATTATCTATTTATTTTGCCGGAAAATCCTCTAAACATACTTAAATAAATTACGTGTTATATATAACATTAAAATACAATTATTAAAAAAAATAACACATTAATTTTAAAATTTATCATAAAATCCCTTTAAACAAATTACTGTGAGTTTAAATCAATTGCGGATTCTCTGAATATTCGGGAATCGACATGGAGGCGGACAAAAATTGACATTCTTGAATATTCAAGGAATGTGCCATCTACTTAAGGATAGCCAACAAATTAAATCCATGCTTAAAATAAGTCAATTCGTAATAAAGGACTGCCCGTCAGATTCCCAAATATTCAAGGAATTTGCCAAGGAATCTGCCATCTACTTAAGGATAGCCAACAAATTAAATCCATGCTTAAAATAAGTCAATTCGTAATAAAGGAGCGCCCCGTCTGTGAGATTCCCAAATATTCAAGGAATTTGCCGACTTAAGGAAATTGAATCCATGCTTAAAATAAATCAATTAGTAATGAAGTTTACCGCATATTTATAAAAATTCATAGTAACCCATAATCAATGATGAGGATGAGTTGTCTATAATGCGATTTTTTGAAAGCCTTTCTAGTGGGTTTTTCCGGTCAAAATAGTGCAGTAATTTATTGGAATATCAAGTTTGATAGCTAGTTTCTATACAATCAAAGGATCCTAGGGGTTTTTCAGGGTGCTGAATCCAAATATACAGTTAAAAAACCATTTTAATTGTAATCAAGATTTAATGTCAATTTCTTCCGCCGGATTCCATCACCAGAATCAACAAAAAATCGCATTATAGACAACTCTTATAATTAATAATTATAGATATTCAAAACATCAAGACACTAATCCAAAATATATATTTCATACAATATAAAGAAAGAAGATCGCCCCGGAATGCTAACGTTCCAGTTACGTGCAAGATAAGAATTTCTCATCCTGAGTCGTTGGGATATAAGTATGCCCATGATAATGGGCCGGGGCAGTTGGTTGGAGGTGCACATCTCATAGTATGGATTTAACGAATGAATCCCTTTATCACTTCCATTGGAAATTTAATTCATCTTATATATAAAGCTCTGTGCATAGCTACATTATCTGAAGCAAAATGGAAAGATGATTATCTATAACTACATAAAAATGGAAAACGTCTTTCTCAAAACATATATCGGATTAAATGATGAACCGTTGCATTCGATGTAGAACAAGATTCCTGGGTGTCCGCAGGGTAGACAACTTTGGAATCTACTCGTTTCATTCAATGCGTTATCGGTAGCCGCCATCTTTTTACACGCGAATTGCTCTCCTGTTGTCCTGTAAATGCTCTTGTATAGCACGCGCAAGCGTCCACAACCAATCACCACCCCAAACTCGTAAAGCTTCGACTCCACAGGATATTCGTGAGCTTCTTCGTTGTCATCCCGACTGCTCCAACAACGACACAAGATTTATCGCTCGCAGCATGGCTTCAACGTCCTTCAACCGATTAACGACATAAAATTAACACCACGGTTTGTTCATAGAAGCCGTTTTTAAAGAACAGATCGGAGCAGTTTTTTCGAATCTAATCGCGAACCTATGAGGTTCAACAACTTATGCTATCTGTGGCCACTTGGTTGTACCGGAAAGAAGAAGCGCTCAAAATTTGAGAGCGTAAGAAGAATGCGATTGCGAGGAAACAATTTAGCCAGCGGTATCTATTTATAACATTTCTTACTATTACTAATATTACCGTTGTTAAAAACTACTATTACCGGAAGGAACAAGCAGCATTTGTTCAAAGATCATTTGGGATAATGTATGAGTCAAGAAATGCATCCGCTGGGATGTGGTGAGGGATGTACGATTCATAGAAAAGGTTATACGTGTTATTTAATGGATTATGGCTTCTCAAGGTTTGATCCTGCGTTTTATACAAATTACTCCAACGAATTATCCATCATGATTAATAAAAATAAAATATATAACATTTATAATATGAACGAGTTAAGACCATTTCAATTTTCAAAATGGTATTTTTTTTCAGAGAGAAAATCCACATGTATATTATATTAAGGAAATATAATGAGCTGTAACATGAAAGGCTATATTAAACCAGCCATAACCTGTTCCTGATGACAATAGAAGCGTTGCCTTTGAGCCTATAATAAGCCAGAAACTGAAACCATTAAGAGGTCACAGACCATACAAAAAAAAGCCATAAACATGTTCACAATGTCCATCCAGAACTTTAACAAGATGAAGAAAACCACATAGATTTAAGCATGACAAAAAGAGGAAAAAACATGTCAGTCCGGCGCAGCCAGTGCTGTTATGAAAACCAACACCGAATCAATAGGAGCGTTTGACTCCTGGAAAATGCATGCATTTCTCCACTTCCAGAGAAACCAGTAGGTAAGGATAAATATCGATCTCCAAGTTGGAACCTGTTCACTCCACCACTTGAAAGCGACCTGTACAGAGGAGAAAATTTGATGAGGAAAACCATAAGTTAAGAAAAGTTCATACCATATTTTGGCCGATGCCGAACATTGAAAAAACATATGGATGTTTGTTTCAGGTGCTTGACAGCACATGACACATCTCCCAGGACCCGTCCAACCTTTTCTCTGTAGAACCTCCCATGAAAGGTTCCTATTGGAGAAAACCAACCAGGAAAATAAAATAGCCTTGAGCGGACATGAAGATTTCCAGAACTTCGAAGGAAACCAGGGCATAGGGAGCAGCTGTAGCGTTGACGAGGCAGCTGCATATAGATCTTTTACAGAGACTGGCTGAGTGGAGCGCGACTTTGACCATACCAAAACATCATTGGTCCCAGACTGTTTAATTCCTTTTACATCAAAAACCTTTAACGCCGAAACCCATAGATGACACAGTGTGGGAGGCAGATTGAGTTCATCGGCTGTCTTCCAAACAGTCGTCGATGAGGACCATGGGTGAATTAGCTTGTTCCATGAGAATAAACCCCGTGAGTGCAGGAAGGAAATGAGGTCAGGAGAGAGAGAATCTTCCAGTCCGAGAACAGTGGGTTCCAAGCCAATAAGTATAGAGGAGCCTGTGTTAATGCGCCATCTAAGGAAATCAAAAAACAGCTCTTGTATCTTTCTATAGCCAAGCCATATAGTAAATTCCCTGTTGAGCCCAGTGATTTCTTCCGGTACCAGTATACCAGAAGCTTACCTTTCAGGTATTTTTAATCTTTTAAGGATAATATCTAGCGAATTAAGTAATCCATAAATTTTGAATTTTCTAGCCATTTGTAGCATTCATTTCTTTAGAGATTTTTAAATAGTAATTTCTTATTTTTAGTATTTAATATGATTTATTTTTAAAAACGAATAATTTCTTTTACTAAAAATATTTATATTTAAAATATAATAATTTTTTTAATATTATATTTCTAGGTAAATTAATATTTAAAATCATTTTTAAAGTTAAAAAAAAATAAATGATTTATTCTATTAACTTTATTTTTATTAAATTTTTTATCTTCATAATATAATAATGAAAAGAATAAATATATTAAAATTTAGTGGTTTCACATTTTTTTCCAACATTACAAGAACACAAAATCCATACTTATGTATTACATAATTATATTTATATTGGCACCTCAAAATAATTATATTTATATTGGTACATCAAAACATTTATTGTAATTATTTCGTAAAAACATTAAGTGGAAAAGTTCTCTAGGATAAAGAAGACACTAAAAGGAAGTTTTCTCTTCACTATTTAATAGGAGAACTAGGATATGACTCTGGAATGGAGGCTCTTGAGTTAGCATGAATTAAGGTCATCCTCTTCAGGGAAATAGCCCGGCTTCACCCCGCACACTTGCAACACTAACTCGCACCCTGGACACTGGAAACACTAACTAGCAACACTAATTGATGTTTCAACATCCAACTAATCTGTTGCATGTCACCTCTTTTTGTTTAATGTTCCATCTTCTCTTGGTTTTGGAGATTCATAATCATCATATATTTTTAGCAACATAGCTACCATTTGATGCACTTAGGCTTAAGCATTTGCATGATAAAATTGGTAAACATTGTAAGGGATGTCATGGATATAGTTATTTTTACTTATATGTGAAATGCATACACACCATGTACTACAATGTGAGATTAGGGAACAACCCGAATATAGATAAGAGGAATAAGTTACACACTAAAGCATTAAACAATATGATAAGCTCCTCGGCATACAATAATAAATTCATGTTTCTAAATCGCATGTCCTCCATAATGACTATATCATATCTATATACCTATTCACACATTAACCATGTGTTTATTATTATACTAACCTTATTACATATACATTTACAACTTGCATTCACATTTGACCCCGTTTACACCTCTGGTCATTGTTGAGTCCCAAACTTACACCTTCCCTACATTCCTTTTTAGCCTTTTTCTCCAGTTACCTGAACCTCTAAGATATCAAATCATTGCATAATAGTTTAAAATGAGTATATAAATGGTTTCCTAACTATGTTTTGTGACTGTTGTTTGGTTTAGATTTTTGTTCAACCAGCTGCGGAATCTGTCACTTTCCGCAGCCAGAATCAGTTTTCACAGCCTTTTTGTTAAAATATATGCTATAGGTGTCTATTGAAGAACTTAGCCACATGGGCAAGCTATAAAGGACGTGGACATGGAACGTGTCCCCTTGGTTCAGCCAAATCATCCACAGAAGCCCGCGGTCAAGGCCAGTCAAATGGTGGTCAACACAAGGAGTTAAGCGGTGGCACAACTCTGTTTTCAACACGAGGAGGATTGCGTGGCAAGGTCCTAAGTTTTAGGCGGTGTGTTAACACCTAGGGACTGCTCATGGACCGAATCCAACAAACCATCTCCTTGGATTTACTGCCCACGGCTACCATGCTGCTATAATTCCGATTATGGTCTTTTACGTGCTTAGCTACCAGCGCAGACCGTGTTAGTTAGTTAGGTATTTTTTGCTATAAATAACACATCTTCATATGCGTATAGGCTAGTAGTTGCTGTGTGTAAACTTGACTGTTGTACGAGCCTTTGAGCTGAGACTTAGTTTCTATTTCATAACTGCATTGCAATATATGAGAAGACACTGATTTTGCGTTCAAATTCGTGATTGATTCTGATTGACCGAGGGTGCAGAGGGCCCCTGTACACCAAGGTCATGTAGTTGATGTATAGCTTTATGTTTTTCTTCATTTTACGCTCTTGATACCATAGATATTTGTTGTATATATTAACTTGCTTATGGTATTTATGTTATTTGTTGTTCATAAGTTTCTTTAATGCTTTTAATTGATTGTCAACTGATCAATGTTTGCATTTCAGGTTCTAATAGGAAGCCCAGGCAGTGCATATAATTTTTGATGACTAATGACATGATGGACTTATCTTGTCCTACTACTGATTTGTTTTATTGGTTTTAATTCCAAGACTGCTTATTTCTTTAGTTTTTCTTTGTTCATTTACTTTTCTGCAAGTTAGTGATTAAACTATTCATATCATTCTTCAGTTACCGAATGGTGAAGGATTGTAGAGTGAATGTGTAGCTTAATCTTAGTTTTATTTTATGCAACTTAGATATCAGATCATTCAATTTGTGTATGATTACCTCCTATAGCCAGAGTGAGTCAAATGGTGAGGGGTCAAAAATGAGTTGATGTGATATGATTAGTTTACTTTGTTTACAGTCTTTAAATTGTTTTGAGTTCAGTCTTTTCTTTTCTTTATACAACAGCAAGGATACTGGGTTCCATAATCATAGTTCACTATTTTGTTAATTAGAATCTAGGCACATCTTGATTTCATCATTATAAAGTTTGAACACCTTTGGAACACTTTGAAGTTTGGAAATTATTCATTGAATACAGTTGTCCATACTTGATTACTAGAATCACCATCTCACACACCATCTCACATTACAGAATCAACAAGAAGATAAATCCAAAAACAAACCAAAAATTAAAAACGATAAAGAAATAAGAAAATGGTTATCTTGCATAGATAGTGCACTTCACTTCAATAGTTTACGACTCCCGGATTAACAATTTATATAGCAATTTATAACACACTAAATTGACCAAACATTTTGGCGCCGTTGCCGGGGAAGTGAAACTAGGTAGCCAAATTCTTAAAAAAAAAAAATACATAAAAACAAGAAAACTTCAAGGAAGGTAAAAAAATTGATGATTTCTCAAAGTATGCTCTCCTCTTGCACCTAGTGTGACCTGGAGGATCAGAAAGGAGAGTTATTGACTTAATAATTTCTTGAGTATGCTCTCTTCTTGCACCTTGAGTGATCTGGAAGATCAGAAAGAGAATTATTAACCTGACTTGAAGAAATAAAAATGATATGCATAGAGCAAGAGATTCTAGAGGAAGGTTTATAGCTAGGGCCAAGAGTTCAATTTTTGCAACTCCATCTGCCCCAAGGTATAGGCAAGATACACCTCCAACATCTCCAACTCATACTCCTAGCCTTAGGATCCCTGGAGTTCAAGAGGCAGTAGTTGAATTAGGAGACTCTCCCACACTATCCACCGAATCTGAGTTAGGAAAAGACCCCTTCTTTGCTTCTAGAGGAAAACACATTGTAATTGAAGAAGTTGAATCACCTGAAGAAGAAGAGGGAGAAATTCCTCCTCGTTCGCCATTGATAGAAGAACCAGAGGACTCTAAAATCTCTGAGGAAGCTATCATGACAGAGGAAGTAGTAAATGGATTTGGAGGAGGTAGAGGTAGAGGTAGAGGAGGAGGAAACAATGGAGGAGGTAGAGGAAACAACGGGGGAAACAGGGATGGAGACAACTCATTTGGATTTCCTATAGTGGATGAGGAATCTCGAACAACAATGGAAAATATCTCACCATCTGTCCTCCCAAACTTTTATGGGTTGAGAAGTGAGGACCCTGAAACATTTTTGTTTGAGTTTGAAGTCATGTGTCGAACTTATGATTACATGGAAGATGCTCAAAAACTCAAGTTGTTTCCTTCAACATT
>APFE030659185.1:0-69298 GCA_000404065.3 Pinus taeda
GGGGTAGCGCCCAGGGAAAAAAAAAATTTGGACCCTATATTAGGTTGGGTGAACCTACCTATGGTTTTCCGTCCATGGTTTTGGACGCGATGGTTTTCAGTCCATGGTATTGAATGCTTTGACATATATAAATATGTATTGTAACATTGAAAGGAACATAATGAAAAATCAAGCTGGTAGTGTCGGTTTTGGGATCCAGTGGGAAATCTCTGTGTATATGTGTTTTATGTGTTATGCTCTCGCATTTTTATTTTTCCTGTGATTTAGAATTCGTATGCAGGTAATTTTTGTACGGGGTTAAAACCTACATAAGCATCAACATTATGATCAATATACAACCAACATTGTCAACATAGAAAGGCCTTAACTAACAATTTCTATCTCTCAATAAGTCAGAGCATAATGCTGGGAGGTTTTACATGGGACACCACACTACCTCTTAAGGCACATACCCCATCTGGATGTTCACAAGGTATGTCCTTCTAGGACCATTCCTATCTTGGATTTACACATCCTCAAATAATTTCCTCTTTGACTGCTCTTACCTATTGGATGCCATACCTCATCCTCAAAGAGTATCGGTCATCAGACTACTTCTTATCTCGGATTCCAAATCCTCAAGGAGTATCTATCTCATATGCTTACCCAATTATTCCTACGCCATTCTCTCCTCATGGCCTTCACTAAGACTTATGACTGTTAGTCCTGGTGTAGTGTACGACACATGAAGTATAAAACCATATCTGTCACTCCCTCTCAACCATGGAGGAGCTTCCTCTCAACTAGGGAGAAGTGCCAGTCATCAACTACTATGATAGTAGCTCTCAAGGCTCTATCATTATCATCACATGTGCAAGCTTTGTTTGAACCTCAAAGAGCCCTCTATATACAAAATCATAATGTTATAAATAAACTTCAACTTCTTCATCATGGAACCTTTCTTCTTCATAACTTCTTCGTATGGCATAGGCCATCTTCTACATCACTTCCCTTCAACAAACCATGGTGTTGAACCAACATACATGTCATCGTTTTCTTCCTCAGAAAGTGATATTTTAGTCCACATTTGGCTATCCTTCATACATTTAACTCTTTCAAGTAATGCTTCTTTTTGTATCTTCCATCCAATCACATGAGTACTAGTTGTAGGTGAATTTCTACAACCCTCTTTTGATAGCCCTATTTCAACTCGATCAGATGAGTTCAAAAATCAAAATGAACATCAAATTGAAGTTACCTCTTTATTATGGCCCTTTGTTATCTCATCATCTTCATCACTTGCATATTCACGAATTAATCATCATCGAGCTCAAACATGGCTCCCTCTTGAACATTTGGAAAGTGATCCACCAGGACATGATCATCAAACCATCTATAACCTTATATCATATTTGTCATCGTGGTGTACATAAGCTCCTTAGACTAAATACCAAGGCAACAACCTAAAGGAGTCATCGTATCCTTCTTGAAGCGAATATTTTTCATGTAACAAGATCATGCGTAGCCTAACAATATATCATGTCTTTATCAACATCATGATATTCCTTCAATATTCATCAGAGTATATAGCGAAGCATATCTCATCCAGTCATATAGCCCTGCTTCTCATTTTTGGGATGAGATCCATCGTCCTGCAACTAGACCAACAAGCTTCTTAAGAGACCTGCTCCAAAAACAGAAAGAGTAGACTATAACCATGATATCATCATGGTCATTCTTCCCAAAATGAAGAACTCATTTCATGACATCACGAAATATGATCCATAAATGATCCTTATTATCAGCTTGCAGCAAAATCTTCATATCGATTAGATGACTGTTATATTAGGTTCATTAATTCTTCCATATGTTTTTATTAAACCTTGCATCCATATTTTCACAATTATATCATGAATCTATCAGGGTTCCCAAGGATCCAAGGGTCCTTACAGTTCCCTCCTTCCATCATGCTTAAAATAGATGATATGCTCATCTTTCTTCCTTTACTTCTTGTACCTACAACATTAATTGTCAAGTACACCCAAGCAAAGTATATAATAACAAGAGCATGATGTCAATATGTTAATCTAAGGTTACTATGAGACTTAGAGTTTATTTTCCTAGGGTTTTCAAGTGCCAACCCTAGATCAAAGGTTCCATATATAACTTATCAACCTTATCCATGCCTACTTTACATGAGCCCTAGATTGTGCACAAACCCTAAAGACCAAGGGTTAGGGTTTCTTTTAGGGAACCGAGTTAGGGTTTCCATATGACTAGGGTTTTACTTATGTCGTTGAAGGTTTTCAAATGTCAATACCTATATCAATAGTTTTAACAACAAACCCTAGAACCACTAACCACCTAATAGTTCATATAAGACTCTGAATAAAATATACCATACATACCTCAAGGTTACATATCTTTGTTGAAGTGGTCTTCAATTCCAGATGCCATGGTTTCTTCATCGTTTTCCCTCAAGGTGAGCATCTTCACTGTATTTATTTGTTTATCTTTTCCCGCTTTAGGAACAATATATTACTTCTTCTTTACTTGTTTATTAGTGATACACAAATGTTTTAATCTTTCGTGGATCTCATATAGAGAATGACCGATGGTGACTTATGCTAGTTGACTATACTTGTTCGAAGGCCTAGATTGCCTTCATATAATTTGATCTAGGTCACTTATTGTCTTTTGAATGCGCAGGACTGGTGAATAGGAGAGAGGGATTATAACCAAGCCTATAGGAGAACTTGGTTCCTTCCTCAAGATGATTGTAGCTCTTAACTAATATGCAAGATGACCCTTCAAACAATGATCATGCTTAGGACTTCTTTCACTTTCGAATGCACAAAGGTATGAATTTTTCTTGACAATGAGACTCTGCTTCAAAACTTCAACTTATAGATAGAGAATTAAACTCCTTTCTAGGGTTAATAAATAGGCTTTTGATGATTTTCAAAACCTAGAACAATCCTTCAATAAACTTTTAATGAAAACGCTGATAAAAAATGATTATATAGTACATACTAGAGATATGAGGATGATTAGAGATTTAGAGGTTTTGCAGACCTTGAAATGCCACCTTTTGACCTTTGCTTCTTATGCCAATGAGTGCAGCTTCCTTAGAGCTGCTTGCCAAGACTTTCGTCCTTCACAAAAATTCTCTTTATGCTCTTGCTCTGCTACAATAGATATCAACCTTGATGTAGTGATTAAAGGCTAATGAAGGAGCCAAAAGACTTCGATCTGCTTTCCAGAGAGTGTGGTCTTGAGAGGGTTTCCCCTTATTAATTTTGTGTTTTGAAACAAGGCTAAAATCCTCTCTACCCTTGATAAGACTTGCATCATAATCTCTGAAATTAGGGCTTGAAAATCTACCAAGAACTTGTTCTACTTGCCTTAACAAATTTGGTCTAGGGAACTCAATCTTCTTGAGGTAAAATTAACACCAAGCTTGTTGGGTTGTGTTATATTCTTTCCACGACTAGCTTCCCGGGGTGTTAGAAGGGGGGCGAAGCCCCCCCATCATTGCACCGATTGTGCAGCTGGGGGGTCACAGGGGATCACAGGGGGTTTGAGGGGGGCAGGTAGTCCCCCTCTACGGGGTCTGGGGCAGTGCCCTGGTGAATTTTTTTTGGGACCCTATATTAGGTGGGATGAACCTACCTATGGTTTTGTGCATGGTTTTAGCACATGGTTTTGGGTGCAATGGTTTTTCAGTCCATGGTATTGGATGCTTTGACATGTATATATATGTATAGTAACATTGAAAGGAACATAATGAAAAATCAAGCTGGTAGTCCTAGTTTTGGGGTCTAGGGGAAATCTTTGTGTATATGTGTTTTATGTGTTATGCTCTCGCATTATTTATTTTCTATTCTTAGAATTTGTATGCAAGTAATTTTTGTACAGGGTTAAAACCTACAAAGCTAATCTTATTTTTTCCCATTATTCAAAGCCCTAGCTCTGATACCATGTTGAGAATCTAGGGCAGACAGTTAGGGTATTTATTTAAGTTGATTTCTATTTAATACTTGACATTTTCTTGTGATTTATATTAGGACATTATCATCATTATTTAGTTTTGTTAATCATCAAGACAAATTCCAATAAGATGATCATAATGAAAAAACAAGAATATTAGATGTTGGCTACTATCCACGGCCTAAACCTTTCCTAGAGAGGAAAACCCACAAAAATATTTTCTTATAGAATTTCAATGAAGACTTCCAAGACCTTGACCTTGACCCAAGACCAAACCCCAAGTGATAAGCCAACGAAACCCCAAAAGATGTCTTTGCAAAAACAAGACTGAGGAAACCCTAGTTCCTCCTTCAAAATCGCATGTGAGAGCAACAAAGACAAAATTTTTCTTCCTTCCATAGATTCACTAGCCTCCCAAGGATTCACTCCTCTTTCCACACTATGTCACTAAATCAGACCTTTCTCTTCTTCGTTAGGATCAGAAATAACACTTTATTGGATGATGTGTATCAAATGAGGTGAGGTTCCTCTTTTTATAGGCCTCCATGAGAGAAAATTAGACCTTTAGGCCAACTTGAAGAGGGCTAGCCAACCCATCACTTGGAGGCTTTTAGACAATATAATGTACATTTATTATTTTTCTTTCTTGTTACATGAGCCCTCCAAGGGCTAGTATATCATGACCTTGACCTTTTGACTTGTCAACAAGACCCCTAGAACACTCAATGGGTGCTTTGATCTAGGACCACAACATGATGGGCAAGAAACCCATTTCAATAATATATATATTATATTAATATATATATATATATATAATATATATATATAATATATATATATTTACAAGTACATTAATAATTACATCAAGTCATGACTCAAGCATAATTTATGAAGACCAACACTAGTTACCATTCAACAAAGTAGACTACAAATTCACCTAAACAAATATTATAATCTACTGGCAACAATACCATACCTTCAATCAATACCATCTTTCGACCTAACTTCACAGCAAAGGCAACAATGATTCTATGAGGCTTGAATGTGTGCCCATGGAATGCCTCTAACATGGTACTAGACTGGGAAAACTCTAGAGAACCAATAGTTGTCCAACATGACATAAACATGATGCAAGTGGAGGCTCCCTCATCAATGATAATTATGAAGATATTGATTCCACATAAGACTACTTGAATTTGAAGCAATATGGTGGGGAAACCTAGGTTGACTTTGATCCAAGTCAAATGCAATTAAGCTAGTATTTGAAAGGTCCACTCAATATATAGCACACTAATGTTTTTTGTTGTGTTGTGTAGCTTTGAATAACTTCTATGATAGACATGGCACAAGGCACCTTGGCTAAGTCTTCCTCAATATTTTAATTAGAGCATCACGTGCATTAGGATTATGTGTAGGCCCTCAAATTACACCTCTATATGGGTGAAGCATTGTGTTTAGTAGTTGCATATCTATTTGAAGAGGGTTTCCATGCAAAGAAATAAACATTAGGTCATTATTTGAAGGACCACTTTTGAGTTCTTGTAATTACAATACCACATTTGTCACTTTACCATTTGATCACAAGTAAATGTTAGCATTCGATAATGCACCTCCTTGCTAAGGATGACTCATTGTGTCCCATTGCAAAGTGGAAATATTTGTAGTAACCATTTGTTGTTAATGGGGAGGGAATGGATTAGTAGTGAGGTAGTCAAATAACAACGAATTTCATCCATCCTTGGGAATTATTAAGTAAGATGGTCTCCACTACAAATCTTGCAGGAAAATTTGAGTTTCTTCTTCTCCTTGGTGCCATCGACATTATTGTTGGGTTTGTGTGCTGCCTTGCTCAACCAAATAGTTTTCATTCTTCCCTTTGGATTGTTGAGTATTCATCAATTTTATTGACTGCACTGAAATCACCTCCAATTTCTAAGTGGGGATTGTATTATTTTGGGTGATTGGTATAGTAGTAGGGATATTCAAAGTAATAGTCATATGACTTAGCTACCCACTCAACTGGGCAATAGAAGCCTAAGAAACATAATCTACCACACCATAAACATGGGGTCCTTTATTGGGTCTCAATCGATATGTTAAATACCTTAGAGCATGGGGGATAACGTCATACAAAGTGTTGTACTTATAGAATATTACAACTAAATGTTGGGCTTGTAAGATTTCCTACTCCTTGGTCATTGCCCTTAACATTGCAATGTCCTTGGCTATGGGTGGTAACAATGACTTGGTAAACCAATCTACCATAAGTTCATCTAGAATATTCATCCTTATGAGTCCATGCTACCTTCTCCATCCATGGAGGCGATCAAAGATATGACTAGTGATGTTTTGATGTAATGACATCAAAATTTCTATTCCAATTTCATAATGAATAGGTAGTGGGAAATGTGGTAAAAAGGTTGTAGCCAAGGAATTAAAGTCATAGGAAGCACTTGATAACTCAATGTATCATTTGGTGGCACTTCTAATCAACGTTCTCTAGAAAAGACATGATAGTATACTATCCTCAACCAAGGAGTTTCAAAAGAACCATAGGCAATAGGTCACAATGTGTATAGAAAGTTAATTTCCCAATTTTCCATCAAACTTAAAAATATTTGATGTAGACAACCGACAAATGATGTGGCAATCCATAACTTTAATAGTATTTGACTTGAAATAAAATGAATTGCACTTTAATTAGATTATGAGCGTGGATTTCTTATTGAGGTCCCACTTACCTAACCAATCTCTGCCCTTGATCTCGCTTACCCAGTTCCAATGGATATCGCGCGATTTCTAGCATGATCGATATAAATTTGAGGGCGCACGAGATAGGTGGTTTCTCTGTGCTACGTGTTGTCTCCTTAGATTAATCAGGTGATTTGGAAAAATACCATTTACCATTTCTTTTCCACGTGATATACCACTTACTGCTTTGGAATACTTCCCTCGTTCCCAATACAGAACTTTGAAGGAAATACTTTTATAACGAAAAAGGGTTTAGCGCTTAATCTTGAAATAAAAGCCTTAATGCTAATTAACTGCGATTATCAATAAAATGCATAAATGAAAGAATAATACCCGGTTAGGGTATAAACACGAATTCACAAATACAAAGAAATTTCTACACTAGAATAACACATAACACCACACTTAAATCAATTATTCAATCAAATAGGAATTACATAGTCTTAGCCCTCTCACTCGATTAGTTTGTTTGACCTTTGTTTCTTGCACTCTCAAACCCTCTTTTTTTCTCTCTATCACACTTTCCCCTACTCTATCATTACATTTTCTCTTTAATGGATCAAATCCTATTCTAACTGCATTGATAACTCAATCTCTATTTTTATCAATTCAACAATTAAATCCCTATTCTCAGGCTTTGATACACACCTATCCTAACAACTTATCTTCTATTCCAAAAATAATACAATGTTCTGATTATTACAATAATTGAAGTAAAATAAATTCGAGAGATCCAACCCTCTCTACTAAAATTGATTTGACCACTTAGGTCGATGAAATTCATTTCATGTTAGCCACAACATGTGAACATACAATCGCATTGCTGGCTAAGTCCAGATGCTCCTGCATCAGACTCCCGGGGAAGAAAAGAATCCTTCATCAAACTTTCAGGATTTACTCCATACTTTTGTAATTCTGCTGTTGTTAACCAAATGGCATCCTCCATTGGCTGTCCCTTCCATTTGACTAGATACTGAAAATAAACATGTCCTCTGCTTCTTTTGGATACCCTTTTCTCTATAACGACTTCCACTTCTTTCTTGACTATCTTTGGCATTTGTTCTTCCCAATTTAAAGTCTGAACTTCATCTTGTGCAGGTTCATCTTGTAGTTCTAACTCTGTCTCCTTGTATGGATACAAATCTGCAACATTCAAGATAGGTGATATTCCAACCCCTTCTAGAAATTCAATTTCATAAGCATTGGTTGAAAACTTTCTCACAATTCTACATGGCCCTATATTTTTCATCTTTAGTTTATTGTAAGTCCCAACAAGAAACCTTTCTTTCCTTAGGTATACCATCACTAGATCACCCACTTGGAATTCTTTTTATCTCCTCTTCATATCATCTCTCTGTTTGTATTTTCCACTGCTTTCTTGCAATCTATCTTTGACATCTTCCTATAGTCTCTGCATCTATTCTACAAACTCTTCAGCCTTTGCACTTCTTGTCTCCTGTTTGCCCAAATTTATGAGCTCATACACACCTCTTGGATTCATCCCAAAAACAATCTGGAATGGACTCATCCCAGTACTCTAGTTTGGAGTATCATTATAAGCAAACTTAGCCTGAGCAAGTGTTAAATTCCACTGCTTAGAATTTTTATACACTAAACTCCTCAATATGTTTCCAAGGCTTCTGTTTACTACCTCAGTCTGCCCATCTGTTTGAGGATGATATACTAAACTGAAACTAAGGTTGGCACCTAGTTTCTTCCAAAGAGTTCTCCAGAAATGCCAACAAACTTTGTATCCCTATCAGACACAATACTTATATGCAATCCATGTAACCTTACAACTTCTGAAAAAATAGATTAGCAATATGTGTTGCATCACTAGTCTTTTTGCATGCAATGAAATGTGCCATTTTAGAAAATCTATCTACCACAACATAAATGGAATCATTTTCTCTTTGAGTTTTAGGTAATCTCAAAACAAAATCCATACTAACTGCATCCCATGGTCGGTCTAGTATTGGTAATGGCTAATATAATCCTGTATTTTGGCTTCTCCCCTTAGCATGCCGACAGATCCTACACTTCTCAACAAATTTCTTAAGATTAGTTTGCATCTTTGGCCAATAGTAAAAATCATTTACCTGAGCATAGATTTTGTCTTATCCAAAGTGTCTAGATAACCCTCCACTGTGTTTCTCCTTGATTATGTTTTCCCTCATAGAACATTTGGGAATACACAGTTTGTTACCTTTAAACAATAAACCTCCTTCGATAAGATAATCCAACCAATGGCTTCTATTATGAACTGCTGGATTTTGTACAACTGAATAAATATCTTTAAATTCTACATTATCTTTATACATATCAACCATTTCGTCAAATCCTACAACACCAACTCTTAATTCTTGCACAATGAAATTTACCCTGCTCAAAGCATCAACAACTTTATTCAACTTACCACTTGCATGTTTAATCACAAAATTAAAACTCTGTAAAAACTCTACACACTTGGCATGCTTCTGGTTCAATTTTTGTTGGTTGTTTATGAACTGTAATGCATGATTATCAGAATACAATACAAACTCCTTTGGTAGCAAATAATGTCTCCATTTTTTTAAAGCTTGCACAATAACATACAATTATTCATCATAAGAGGAATATTTCTTCTTAGCTTCATTTAGTTTCTCACTAAAATATGCTATTGGTCTCTATTCCTGACTTAAAACTGCTCCAATTGCAACTCCACTAGCATCAGTTTCAACTTGGAAAACTTTTCCAAAATCAGGTAGAGTTAAAACTGGTTTTTCTGTAATTTTCTTCTTCAACAACTTAAAATTTTGGTCTGCTGCTTCTGTCCACTTGAATGGTTGATTATTCTATTTGATTGTTTCAATAATTGGTGCACAAATTTGATTAAAACTTCAGATAAATTTTCTATAAAAACTTGCAAGACCATAAAAGCTTCTTACCTAAAATATTTTTCTTGGAATAGACTAGTTCCAAATTGCTTGGATTTTCTCTGGATCCATTTTTAGTCCTTCTTTAGAAACTACAAATCCCAAATAGGTTAACTCTTCTTTCATGAAACTACATTTCTTCAGATTTATTAGCAGTTTCTCTTTCTGCAAAGTTTTCAGAACCAACTTAAGATGCTCCAGATGTTCCTCTTTGCTTCGATTGAAAACTAAAATATCATTAAGGTAAACAATGACAAACTTGCCTGCATATTCCTTCAAGACTTCATTCATCAATCTCATGAATGTGTTGGGTGCATTAGTGAGTCCAAAAGGCATCACTAACCACTCATACAACCCACTATTTATTTTAAATGTAGTCTTCCATTCATCTCCTTCTCTAATCCTTATTTGATGGTATCCACTCTTTAGATCTATTTTAGTAAAATACTTTGACCCACTTAAACAATCCATTAAATCATCCATGCATGGTAAAGGAAATCTATACCTAATAGTAATCTTGTTTATGGCTCTAGAATCAATTCACATGCACCATTCACCACCTTTCTTTGGACCGAATACTGTTGATACAACACATGGGCTAAGGCTTTCTCTGATTAATCCCTTATCCATCACTTCCTGTACTTGTCTCCCAACTTCTGCATTTTCATGAGGAGTTAACCTATATGCTGCTTTGTTTGGCAAACTTGCTCCAGGTATTAGATCAATGTGATGACTAACACTCCTTATTGGTGGTAATGCATTTGGCAACTCATCCACAATAATATCAGCAAAATCATTCAACAGAGTTTTGATTTCTTCAGATAAATCATCTAAGTTTGTGGAAGTCAAAATTACCTTAGGTTTCCTTATGACAACAAAATGTATCTTTTCATCCTTCTTTACTTCTTGCAGCGATTCCTTCCCACTTATCAGCATAACACTGTTTCCAGGTGCTTCTTTGTCTGCTTCATCCTTCAATGGTAGCAGTGTGTGTTTATTCCCATCCTTCTCTAGAGTGTAAGTGTTTCTTCTCCCATCATGTATGGCTTTCTGATCTAACTGCCAAGGTCTTCCCAACAATATATGACATACATCCATCAACATTACATCACATAATATCACATCCTTATAAGTACCAATATGGATCTCTATCTTGCATTGTCCTGTCACAATAAGTTGATGTCCTTTTTGCAGCCATGATACTTTGTAAGGAGTAGGGTGTACTGTTTTCACTAATCCTAACTTGCCACCATTTATGTAGAAACAACGTTATCAATACTTCCACTGTCAATTATCACTTTACAACATTTTCCTTTGGACTTGCATGTAGTTCTGAATAGATTCTTTCTCTAGGCTGGTTCTCCTGTCTCTTTTTTTGCTTTAAGCAATACCCTTTTCAATAACAAGGATTCTCCTACTTCGGCTGATTCTTCCTTACTTGTGATTTGAGGATTTTCTTCCTTTGCCTCAGCCACATTCACATTCTGCTGATTTGTTTCTTTATTATGAGGGCAGTCCAATGATCCATGTCCCCATTCCTCACATGTGTAACACCGAATTTCTCTTCCTCAGGCTCTTCCTCTGGGTGTAAATCTCCCTCTACCAAAGTATCCTCTCTGTGGCGGTCTACTACTTGAACCTCCTGCTTCACCTTGAGGGTGCTGGAATCTTGATCTGGTAGTTCCTCTACCTCTTGTTGGACTTTTTCCTCTATTCCTCTAATTTTTCTTCCTCAACATCTTCTCCTCTGCCTTCAAAGCTGCTTGATAAGCATCTTCAATTGTCTTCAGACACAAAAAACTGATTTCATCCTGTATGTCATATTTCAAGCCATTGATGTATCTGGCTACCTTTTCTACGTCATCCTCTGCATGTCCTGCTCTAATGCTCAGCTTATAAGACTCTACAATATATTCTTTGACAGTGATTCCTTTTTGCCTCAAATTTTGTAACTGTCTAAAAAGATTTAGCTGATAATATTTTGGCATGAATTTACCTTTCAATCTACTCACCATTTTGTCCCACTGTTTGATCTTGGGCTTCCCCTTTCTCCCTCTAGATGTTTGTAGCTCATCCCACCAGATAGCTACATGACCCTTATATCCGGTAACTACGAATTTCACCTTCTTGTTATCATCAACCTCCTCATAGTCAAAATACTTGTCTAATGAACTAATCCAGTCCATCAACTCTTCTACATTGAGGTTCCTGTCATACAAAGGTATCTCCACCTTTGGTCTTCCACTTGCTTTGGCCAATATTTTGAGAACTTTGGCAGCTTCACTCTCATCCTCTTCTTCTTCCTTAAAGGATTCCTCTGTAGCACTAGCATCTCCTTCATCAAGTGCTCTCCGTTGAGTAGTTTCCGTTGCCTCCATCCTTGTACGCAGGTTCCGAATTTCTTCTAGCAAAACTGCATTAACTACAGGTCTTCCCCAACCTATGCCAGCTCCTCTTCTAGGTGGCATGTTTGCTATAGCAAAACTTAATCCTCAGGCTCCGATACCAAATGATGTAGAAAACCGACAAATGATGTGGTAATCCACAACTTTAATAGTATTTGACTTGAAATAAAATGAATCGCACTTTAATCAGATTATGTGTGTGGATTTCCTACTGAGGTCCCACTTACCTAACCAATCTTCGCCCTTGATATCGCTTACCCAGATCCAACGGATATCAAGCAATATCGCGCGATTTCTAGCATGATCAATATCAGGTCGAGAGGTCGCGAGATAGGTGGTTTCTCCGTGCTACGTGTCGCCTCCTTATGTTAATCGTGCGATTTGGAAAAATACCATTTACCATTTCTTTTCCATGCGATATAGCACTTACTGCTTTGGAATACTACCCACGTTCCTAATATGAAACTTTGAAGGAAATACTTTTATAACGAAAAAGGGTTTAGCACTTAATCTTGAAATAAAACCCTTAATGCTAATTAACTGCGATTATCAATAAAATGCATAAATGAAAGAATAATAGCCGGTTAGGGTCTAAACACGAATACACAGATACAAAGAAATTTCTACACCAGAATAGCACGTAACACCACACTTGAATTAGTTATTCAATCAAACAGGAATTACAGAGTCTTGGCCCTCTCGCTTGATCAATTTGTCTGACCTCTGTTTCTTTCACTTTCAAACCCTATTTTTTTTTTCTCTCTCATGCTCTCCCCTACTCTATCATTACATTTTCTCTTTAATGGATCAAATCCTATTCTAACTACATCGACAACTCAATTTCTATTTTTATCAGTTCAACAATTAAATCCCTATTCTTAGGCTTTGATACACACCTATCCTAACAACCTATCGCCTATTCCAAAAATAATACAATGTTTTGATTATTACAATAATTGAAGTAAAATAAATTCAAGAGATCGAACCTTCTCTACTAAAATTGATTTGACAACTTAGGTCGATGAAATTCATTTCATGTTAGCCACAACATGTGAACATACAATCACATTGTTGGCTAAGTCCAGATGCTCCTGCATCAATATTTGATGACAATTTCATGGAAATCATTAACCATTAAAATTGGTATTGAATGAAGTCATAAATCAAGCCTAAAAAAGATTTTATAATTTTAATTATAACTACCTCCATACAAATTAAGACGTACTTTTTTAATCAAAATTCGACAATACAATTTCAAGCGAGATTGTGAAATTTTGTTATTTAAAATATGTTTTTGAATGTATAAATAGATTTAGTGCCCTAAAAAACCTTTGAGGCATTAGAATTATGCATTTTTTTTTGTAAGCTTGGTGGGACTACATCTTCATCATGTCCAACATATCACCCTAATCGAGGCAGGGAATTGAACTGGTGACTTCACATCAAGGAGTGCCTTAACAAAACACCCGATTACCGTCTATCCAAGACCCCTCAGACATAATTATGCAAATTAAATAATATAAAATATAATTTTTTTAAAATCTCTGCCAGATTTTGGTTAAAATTGATTGTAAAAAATGCTAAAAAAAGACCATTTCACCTATTAGTTAAACTGGCCGTTAATTTAATACCATACTTAAATCAAATACTAACTCAGCTACAATTTAAGTGGAGACGAAATGTAAAAAGAAGGCAAGGTAACAACACTTTCAATATACGAAGCCATTTCACACTTCTTAATGCAAAGTCATCTTGTGAAGTGGTGGTATTCCCTTTGATGGAAATGGAATCTACCTATAAAAACCAAATGCTTCAGTTGGTTGGTTCTTCAAAGGAAAATTCTTACTTAGAATAACTTACAGAAAAGCGGTTTCAGGGGGCCAAATATATGCCATATGTGTCAATTAGATGGTGAATCCATTTCTCATCCATTTCTTTTCTTCCCTTTGGCAAAAATTGTTTGGAGGACATTGAAACATAAATTACAGTTTAAGGGTACCTAGGAAGGATCAAACTTTGAAGAAAGTCTTAGGAAGTGGATTATGGAAAACAAAAAAATTCTCACCCTTCCTTTCTTTGTGACTTGGGGAATTTGGACCTGTAGGAATTAGAGAATTTTGAACAAAAAGTTCCAAATGATGCAACTATTTGCAACAAAACCGTGGTTTTCTTCTTGGATTTTCTTGGATCTCACAAGAAAATTCATTAATCCTTATGACAATTTGATGACTATTTTAGCTTGGACTTTCTGTTTTAAGCAGATGTCAACTTTGTTACAACTTTAGTCATTCAATGTCTTTTCAGAAAATTGGGACATATGTTTATATGTATATAATTTGTTATCAATTTTGTTGGGTTGGAACTTTTATCATTTTGATATGGGGTTAGATGTCTAACAAAAGTATTTAGAAAGTTTAGAAAATCATTTCCTTATAACTATTTTTTTGTTTTTGTTTTTGTAAGCTATATAAGGATTTTTATATTACAAAAAAATTGCTACTACATTGATAGCTTTGGGTTGCCAAAAACTCAGTGGGATCCCCTAAACAAGTAGACTAAATAACCATTGTTGCCCTAATCCAAATTTTAGCCAAAAAGGACATCAAAAAACACTTAGTAGCTTTCATACTATGTAGCGAGTAGAAATTACATACATGAGTGCTTGATGGGCATTAAAACAAAACATTGTTTGCATATAGCTGCGTAAGACATATGGATCGTTATAGACACATAATAGAGATAGACATAACATATACACAAAAGATAAACCAAGTGCATAAAAGACTATTAGTCTAATATAATGACTAGAGAAAGAGCACTTGAGTTGCCTTGGGGGAATCCTCTGCAGGTGCATTGATAACAACTGGTTTGTGGGGCCATGAGTCAGAGACAAAGCTAGAATCAGAGACCACATAGCGTTCCAACCGTGTTAGTATGGTAATCATATCATCAAGATTGTATCTGATGTCCCAGAGGATCCTTTTGATCTCCTCTTGTTTTGCAAATAACTAGTAGTGGTCAAATTGCTTGTCCCCGACAACCATGTGAAGCAACGTTTCAAGTTGACGATGCAGTGCCACTGAATGTAGAAAGTGAAGTCTTTTTTTACAAAATTTCCCAGGATCTGGAGTCCACTTGAAGGTGTGACCATTGATTTCGATATCAGAAAAATATATCCTTTCACCAAAATCCTTCGCTTCCAAGTGAAGGATCTCATTCCTCACTTCAAGAGGGACAAAGTCAAAGTGGTAAGCCATAGAATGCCAGCGAAAGAGACGCCAATGTCGGGAAGTGGAACTTCCTGCAAAACCACCCTGTCAACTAGCTTGGTGCAACTGAGGGGCCATGAAAATATTTATTAAAACTAGACCTAACCAAACTAGGGTAACACAGGTGGTATGACTAGACACCAAATTTATGACCTAGAGTCAAACCCAAAGACAATAGTGATGACAAGATCAAAATTCAAGGGAATAACTACTGGAATGTGAGTGAACAGGGTGGTTTGGAATGTGAATGAAGTTAAATGTGAGTGAAACTAGAAGGGAAGACTTTAGAAAGGCATCGTCAACCGTGAACAAGATGGACACTCCTAGACAACTAGTGATATATACCTCCTCTTGACACTAGCTTTGTCGGAATGCAAGACATATGTAAATTGTGCTTAAGGACCTTGGGAAGACAAGACTTAGAACTTGATCATAACCAAATTGAGAAGGTACCTGAGTACCAGACGCCACAGACGAGAATCAAAAAATTGAATGAGACACCCGCAAAGTCAGCAATTTGGGAGGGGGCAGAGGGTAGCACAACAACCAACTCGAATGAAGGGCTTTCCATTGTGTTATGTAAAAAGAGTATGGAAAACATGGGCGCCTGCAAGACCCAACTAGATTACCAAAACCAAACAACTCACTGTAAACTATGAGTTGATGAAAGATGTAGAAAGTCAAAGGACTTAAATATATCAATTGACCTTTACAAAGCTCGTTGAGCACCAACGTTACTGAGCCATAATGGAGAATAGGTAGGAGGAGGTTACCAGAGCGGAAAACATCGTAGAAAGTCTGCCACCCTGGGGTGAGGTCCCTCTCTTTATAGAAAAATCCCATGACTTGTGGATGAAACGAGTTGAAAAGACCTTCTAAACAATCTAGAGACAAAGGAGGACGAGCATGCTTGTTGACATACATGTTAATACCCTCATTAAACCCCAAATTCATGCGCAATGCAACTATAACCAACTTCAAGGCCGAAAGTTGCAAACAAAGAGAATGTCGTACAAAGTTCCCTTGCTCACCACTTACTTTCATTTAAAATGATTTGACAAAAATCCCTATAGTTGAGCCTGTGGATGATATAACCGTCATGCATGGGTGACGACCAGACAAATGGTGACATAGGTGCAAATCCCCCAAAACACCTTCATCTAATGTTCAGATTTTTTGGAGAAAACACATAGAGAACAAAGGTCGACGCGTTTCAAACCTAGATCTAGGTTCATCTTGGTCCTGATGATAAACGTAGATGTAGGTTCGAAATGCATCGATCCTTTGTTCTCTATGTGATTTCTCCAAAAAATCTGAACATTATATCATGAATCACAAAAACGTAAAATCTGAAGTTAACACTTTCATCTCCTCCACTATTTTCCTTCGCATGCGAATTATGTTGAATAATGCCATTTAATACCATAAATACATCTAATTGGGAATTCCTTATAACTATTTCACTGAAACCATATTTTAATCTTTGGTATTTGAATATGTATGTAATTTGATTATGATATAGCAAGTTACTATGTTTTCTTCTTGTTCGGAAATAAAACCTTTCTATAAAGAAATATCCTCCTCCACGTTGCAAATATAAAAAGACCCACCTCCTTATCGGTATCAAGTCTTTTATCCTCTGGCGTTTTTTTTATAGAGATCAGCCCAATATCACAGACCAGGGTAACTCGGGCTGCAGGTCTATTGTTGGGTCATGGTAAGCGCGGCTAGGATTTTAATTTCGTGGTGGGTTTAGGATTTAGGGTTTTATTCCGTTGATAAAATTTTAAGCCATCGTAACGGTTTCTCCTGCCTTTATTAGTCTCTGTATTTCTGGCCTGTGTTATGAAAAGGCTCTGTGGTCGGTTGCTCTGTTAGCTACTCTGTCGATCATGTTTATTCGGTAGGGCTGCTTTGCTCTTTCTATGCTAATCTCAAGTTTTGGATGGTTGGACTAAGATTTTCCCATTTTCTTTTGCTAATTTGAATTCGAGAATATTGTTGTTTGCTAAGCTCAAGCTTTGGATAGATAGACTTTGATTTTCCCATTTTCTTTAGACTTAGATTTACCCATTTTCTTTAGACTTAGATTTTCCCATTTTCTTTCTTATTTTGAAGCCGAGAATAGAAGCGGAGGTGATGAATCTAGGTAAAAGGTCTGAGCAGTAAAAAATTGGTTGAGATCGCATGGTGGATTCGGTAGAGAGGGAGGGTTATAAAATAAGAGTGCCCTGGCGCTTGCACTAGTTATTGCAGAGTTGCCCTCGCAAGCTCTTGTACATGGAGAAATCCATTAAATGGATTGATCGAAGGGTTGAAGAAAAAGGCGTGGGCTGCTTTTTTAGATATGATTGTCAGCCTAGACTTCTCCCGATAGAAATTTATGTGCATTCCTCTCTCCTTCCCACTTATTTGCATCATTTAGACCATTTTTCTCTGTACTGATAAAAACTGGCTTTTCTGATCCCATTCTTTCTCATTTTACTTACACACTTAATCTCAAACAAGTGTTTTGTTGTGGGTTTTTTCAATACTTACAGGTTTCTGACGCGAATCTGTAAGCCTTGCAGTACCTGTGTAACCCATTTTTCTGGTTGTATTAAGTTCTTGCTTGGCTTAATGATAATTAATAGAGGTGCTTTTTATTTCCTTTTTGGCTGTCCAAAAAGTATTAAATATCTTCGCGGTTTAAGAATCTTGATATATACACATTATATATACAAATGTGTCTCGGCATGGTGATGGGAGAAGAGGCAGAAGAGCCTCATGGAATCTTAACAGGTATTTAAAATTGTGATTGCCGTCAAAATGCCTGATTCATATTAAAACGGGTATAGAATTGTAATTGCTTTCAAAATGCATGATTCATATTAAAACAGATATTAAAAATTGTACTTGCTTTATTATTGCCAGTTCAATTAGGTTTTTCTATATCCCTGGATGCTATAGAAGAGCTATGGTAAATAGTACTTGGGCTCCCCTGGGATTACCTAGCCAAGTCCTCTCAGCCCCAGGCATTTATATGCCCACATCACTACTAGGGCTCGCACCTGGTGGTCCCGTTCTACTTTGCACACTCGTTCACTTCAATCGTCTAGTTCTAATTTTGGTCTTCATATATCTATCCCATCTGAGTCATAATAAATCACATGGGGCTGAAGATCTAGGATCATACTTGGCAGCAATGTGGGAGTCATTGCACACATGGTCTTTTTGAAACCAGATGGTACTCCCTTTAACTGCATAACATGCATAACTTGTTCTTTGGTTTCTCCTCTACATCGTGCCCGCAAATTTTGTAAGTGGCACATGTTTTTCCTGCACCTATATGCTTAGCCAATGTTTCTGACTGACAATTTGATTTGTGTCCTACAGGGAATGGATGGATCCCGTTACTTATTTCATTCAATCTGATTCCTGTGGTGTTTTTCATCCCGGCCTTTTAGCATTTTCTTCACCTTGGCTCCAGTGTCCCACATTTTGTTTCACAATATATATGTTTCACAGGAGTACATTGTATTACGTTTAGACATTGTAACTGGGTTTAATTGGCATGCATTCAATCAACTCATGCCCCTCTATGAGAGGCCCTGCACAACTTAAAAGGTCGCCCACATTATCTTGGTTCAACCACATTCATATATTTTTCTTTGTTCAGTAGCTGTACTTCCAGGCTTCTACAACTATGTCAGGAAAAACACAGAGTAAGGCGACATCGTTTGGCCCATGTAAAAATGTAATTTCTGAAACTTTTTCATTCGACACTTAAAGATTATTTCATTTCATAAATTCACGTTCCTTGCATGCGTTTTACGATACATTTAATGGGCAACATCCCATATGTTGCATACGTGTGTATATATAAGTTCAGTTTCCACAGAGGCATCTGGCTTCTAATTTTTTTAATTTTATGGGCTCTGATTAACTTATCTTTGTGGTAAAGATACCAAATTTGCACAAGCTGAGACTATGCTAACAAATGTAGGCTGATGATCGCTACAGATGTAATGGTATTGGGCTCCATTGCTGCAAGTTGTAACTAATGAAGTTATGTTTACAAATGTAGGCTGAGGATAGCTACAAATATATAATGACATTGGGTTCCATAACTGCAAGTTGCACTTAATGAAACTTGTGTTTATAAACGTAGGTTGAGGGTGGCTACAAATGTGATCATATTGGGCTCCATATCTGCAAGTTGCACTTACAAGTTCAGTTTCCACCAAGGCATCTGGCTTCTAATTTCTATTTTTATGGCCACTGGTGTTATAACTTGCCTTCGTTGCAAAGATACTAAGTGTGCACAAGCTGGGACTATGCTAACAAATGTACGCTGACGATCACCACAAATGTGATGATATTGGGTTCCGTAGCTGCAAGTTGCAAGTATGAAGACCTCAGCAGAATGTTCTCTTTGGTCATATCATGCATTGACTACATTTCATGAGACAGCCGGGCTTTTAGTTAGCTATTTTAACAATAGCTGTGCTGTCACTTTTCTCTTGCATTTGGTATAATGTTTCCGAGGCCGATCTTTATCAAAAAAATAAAATAAAATTGAATCCCCATGCTAAAAAAGGATGTTAGTGACATGTTTGATGTCATTAACAAATTGGGCCTAACATTTACCATTTTCATTTGATGAGGACTCTTCAAGGAGTCACCGGACTGGCAAAACTACTAGATGGGCACAAGCTGAGAGTATGTTTACAAAGCGCTGAGAGGATGGTTACAATTGTGATGATATTGTGCTTCAAAGCTGCAAGCTGCATTTCATAATTGTTAAATTTTGCAGATTTAAAGTTAAATTTCTGAGATCATAAATCATGGTTACAATTGTGATGATATTGTGCTGCAAGTTGCATTTCATAATTGTTAAGTTTTGCAGATTTAAAATACAATTTCTGAGATCATAAATCATAGGAGACAAAGCGCTGAGAGGATGGTTACAATTGTGATGATATTGTGCTTCAAAGCTGCAAGCTGCATTTCATAATTGTTAAATTTTGCAGATTTAAAGTTTAATTTCTGAGATCATAAATCATGGGTTACAATTGTGATGATATTGTGCTGCAAGTTGCATTTCATAATTGTTAAATTTTGCAGATTTAAAATACAATTTCTGAGACCATAAATCATAGGAGACCGTCAATGAACAACAAGACAGTGTTTTGTCTGTTTTGTCTTGCATTTCATAATTGTTAAATTTTGCAGATTTAAAATACGATTTCTGAGACCATAAATCATAGGAGACCGTCAATGAACAACAAGACAAGTGTTTTGTCTGTTTTGTCCAAGACCGTCAATGAACAACAAGACAAGTGTTTTGTCTGTTTTGTCCAAGACCAGGAAAAACCCCACTATGGGGAAAACCCTTTTAAATGTTCTTTTATTAGATTGGCTTTAAATGTTCAAAGGAGATACATAATCAGAGTATGAAACCCCTTTTATAAGTAACAGTAGTAACAACCTTTTTTTAATATGATAGCTTCAAAATACCACCACAAGCCTCCAAAGTTTTCCAAAACAAGAGCAGTAGACACAAGTGCGCGAGCAAAGTGCAAAGTGCACAAGTACGAGAGTTAAATACTGAGAGCAATATTCTCCAAATGCAAGATCAGAACTCTATTGAAGTGAGGGCAATATACCAACAATCAAACTCCAATACCAACTGCAATAATACTTCTTTGGAGCCAGAGCATCAATAACAGCAAATAACAAGGGCAAAAATCACTGTTGGAGAGCTGAACAAGAGTTATGAGATTTGTTAATAGATCTGCCAAACAATAGATCTGTCTATGATGACGAAATCTGCAAATCTGCAATATATTTGCTATTGATAATAAAAGATCTGCTATTGATAATAGGAGATTTGCAAATCATTGCAAATTTGCAATATATTTGCTATTGATAATAGGAGATTTGCAAATCATTGCAAACCTATAATAGATCTAATAAGAGATTTGCAAATCATTGCAAATCTATAATAGATTTAATAAGAGATTTGCAAAGCTGCAATAAATTTGCTACTAATAATAAGAGATCAGCTAGTAATAATAAGAGATTTGCTATTGATAATAAGATATCTGCCAATGATAAATAAGAGATTTGCAAATTTGCAATAGATATGCCACTAATAATAAGAGATAAATTACTGATGTGATAGCTTAATCACCACTATGAGAGCTAAATTACCAGAACGACCAAAACGAGAGAAGGAACTCGATGTGTTGCAAATGAATGCTTCTCTTCAATACATACCAAAATGACCAAAACAAGAGAGAAGGAACTCATGTGTTTGTAAATGAATGCTTCTCTTCAATAAATAGAAATCTTGAGGCAACATCGCTTCCTTGAATCAAGTGTTTTTGAAGCTCTTAGAGTGATCCATTCGAAATAGAGAAGTTTGTGAAATAATTTTTGATCTTATGAAAAATAATTTGCTATTGAGAAATACTTTGCTTCAAGGGTGAAAAGGGTTAACTTTATAAAGTGATTTTTAGGGAAATTTCTCCATAGTTGCTAAAAAATTCAACACTTCCTCTCAACTAGGGAGGGCTTTCCATCAATAAAGCCAAAATTGTTGTACCTGTCAAATCATCATGATTCTCATGATTCATGCTAAACATTCTTGAATTTAAAGAAGAATACTCATGGCAAGGGAGCTAAACATTCTTGAATTTAAAGAATACTCATGGCAAGGGAGCTATTGCTACCACCTTGAATCCAAGCTCAGCCAAAAAAAGGCTAAGAAACTTTCACCAGGGAGTGTCAAGCTTCAATTTGGTCTGAATGCTTCCATCTCGACATTAGGGAGTCACATGCTACAACCCGGAACAAATACCATTGGGGAGACTCATGCTACCACTCAAAATTAATATTACTCGGTCAGTAAGGTTAAGAATCCACAATAGCTCAGCTCAAAGGTTAAGAATCACCATGACTAGTAAGGTTAAGTGTCATCCCAAGGTCTTTCATTGCAAATACAGAGGTAAGCTCCCTCTTACACTGAATAATCAGAAGTTCATTACCTCTAAAAAATAGATTGTTAACATATATACCAAAATCACAGGCATACCTTGTACAACTTTGAATTTGAGGTCTGGATCAACTTTGTTCCTCGTGAATCCCAACTTTACTAAGTAGTTGTCAATGTGAGAATACCAATGGATCAACTTTACTAGGGGCTTGCTTTAAGCCATAGAGTGTTTTTTTCAATCTGCATACATGGGTTCTTTTGTCATGTACCTAAAAGACTTGAGGTTGTTCAACATATACTGTAGAGTACTTTCTTCAATCTGCATGCATGGGTTCTTTTGTCATGTACCTCAAAGCCTCGAGGTTGTTCAACATATACTTCCTTCTAAAGAGCATCATGGAGAAAAATTGTCTTGACATCCATTTGATGGAGAGTCTACCTTTGACTAGCAGCTAAAGCAATAATAGAGTGAATGGTGGTATAGCAAGCAACAAGAACAAAGATGTTTTCATAATCAATTCCCTCTTTTTGAGAGAATCCTCGAGCCACAAACCTTGCTTTATATTTTTCAATATTGTTATCGATGCCATGTTTTATTTTGAACAACCACTTTGAAGTCACAATTGATTTGTCCTGAGGTCTAAGAACAATTTCCCATGCATCATTTTGCATAATGGATTCATATTCTTTGTCATGGCATCCTTCTATACTAGGTGCTTTTTTGCTTCGTCAAATGATTGAGGTTCACTCTGTATGTTAGAACTCATAGCAACAACATAGTTTTGATACATAGTTTTGATATCAACTGAGCTTCATGCTTTCTCTAAAAGTGCCCCTGGGAGTAGTATGCTTTTCAGCATTCTATAGTGTCACGAAGCCATAGAGGCCTTTTCCTATATGGAGCAGGATCTAATGGATCCATAGGCTCAACATGTTCATCTAGGTCTTCATGATTAGGTTCATGGGTAGAGGGATCCACATCATCATTTGTTTCTTTAGAAGAGATAGAAGGACTAATTCTTACTTTTTTCAAGAGTTACATCTCTGCTGAAGTGTATTGTTCTTTAACTAGGTATATAAATTCTAAATGCTTTAGAATCTTTACAATAGCCCACAATATCAACTGAGCTTCATGCTTTCTCTAAAAGTGCCCCTGGGAGCAGTATGTTTTTCAGCATTCTATAGTGTCACGAAGCCATAGAGGCCTTTTCCTATATGGAGTAGGATCTAATGGATCCATAGGCTCAACATGTTCATCTAGGTCTTCATGATCAGGTTCATGGGTAGAGGGATCAACATCATCGTTTGTTTCTTTAGAAGAGATAGAAGGACTAATTCTTACTTTTTTCAAGCGTTACATCTCTGCTGAAGTGTATTGTTCTTTAACTAGGTATATAAATTCTAAATGCTTTAGAATCTTTACAATAGTCCACAAACATACCTTTTTTATTTGAAGCCTCAAGCTTGTTCCTATTTTCTTTAGGTACATGAAAATAAACAAGACAACCAAAGATCCTTAAATGACTGACATCAAGTTTCTTCCCTGTGAATACACTTCTTTAGGAGTCTTGTCATATAATGTTCGATGAGGAGTCTCGTTCTGTACATATACGATAGTGTTGGCAGCTTCTCCCCATATGAACTTTGACACATTCTGATCATGCAACATGGCACAAACAACCTCCATGATAGTTTTATTCTTTTTTTCTCCCACATCATTCTTTTTTTTGTATGGTACAATGGCCTCTTTCTTGATATCGACTTCTCTGCAAAAGTCAGTGAACTCATTTGAAATGCATTTTCCTCCATTATTTGAGCTGAAGACTTGATTTTCTTTCCAGTTTGGTTTCCAATCAATGCTTTGAAATTTTTACACATATCAAAGGCTTCATCTTTGTGCTTTAGAAAGTATATCCACATTTTTCTAGAGAAATCATCCACAAAGGTGATATAATACAAATATTCACATATGGATGTCATTGTTATAGGTCCACACAAATCTAAATGAATTCGTTGCAGGAGGTCATGAGATTTGGTATTGCTAGAGGGAAAAGGCCCTTTCGTTTTCTTTCCACGTTCACAACTAGGGCAAACACCATCATGTTTTGATTGGATTTTTGGCATTCCATAAACCATCTTCTTTACTTGGGTAGTCCCTTATGATGAAGAGAACAAATCCGCAATGCTATAATTTGATTTGGTTGAAATTGCATTCTTGAGCCATAACTTTAATAGGTCTCCCATTGGCCTTATAAAGCCCTTCGACTCGATCCAAGAGTAGAGACATTTTTCATGTGTGTTTTTTTAGGTTAACACCTTTCCTTTTATAAAAGTCACTTTCATTCCTTTATCTTCTAGAGCAAATATAGATACAAGAATTTTCTTTAGACCAAGTACATATAAAACATCTTGAAGATGAATAGTTTCTCCAAGATCCAAAAGAAAAGACACTGAAGCAAACCCTTATACATGGTATGTAGTGTTATCTCCAAGGATAATGTTTTAACCAATCTCCCTCTCAACCAAATTAGAGAGGACTTCTTTATAACCAGAGAAGTGCCTAGAGGCACCACTATCCACTAACCAACTCTCTAAAGAATTTGGAGGAGAAGCACTAGACAAAGTTGAAATCAGAAAGTACTCAAATTGAGAAGCAACAACATTATTTTCATACCTTACATTTCTGTGTCTCTTTTGAGGACGAGGCTCTTGATCATGATCACTGCGAGCATTGCTTCTTCCTTCATATCTTCTTCCTCCATAATTCCTCCTTTTTTCGATCAGGGGACTGCTTATTGTAGTTGCTGCTACTCTTTTGATTATAAGAGGCTCTTCTTTATGGACAATCTCGAGCATAGTGCCCATGCTTGTGACAATTAAAGCATTCAACATTCGTCATGCTTTTCTTGAAAAACTTGGGTTTGGACTTTGGCTTAGAAGATTTTCCCTTTCCTTTCTTCTTCTTTGCTTGTGCATTGAAGGCATACGATTCTCCTTCTTCATGTCTTTAAATTCTTCCCCTTGAAATCATCATTGGTTCTTCTTGCTTGCATCTTCCGATAAAGGGTTGTGTGTACCAATTCCCTATTAGACAGGGGCTAGCCAACAGACAGAATTTGGTCCTTGAGTATAGTAATCCTTATAAAATAAGACTGAATAGATTCTCCCTTATTCAATTTGATATCTTTGAGCTATTTCTTCAGGTCAAGGATGCGATTCAAATTTTGGACTTCAAACATGCCAATAATCTTGTCATACATTTCCTTAGATATCTTCATTTTGGAGATAGATGTAAGGAGGTGGTCTTTCAAAGAATCAATGATAATTTTCCGGGCTTTGATCTCACCTTTCTTGTATCTTGCTTTCGCAGCAACAGGGGCATTTTCAGGAGGATGGGGTACACCTTCTTGGACATACTCTAGAACATCTTCTCCATCTAAGTTGGTGTTCAATTTGAGTTTCCAAGCAACATAATTTGAAGCCTTGTCAATTTCTCGTTGTCCTTGAAGAAGGATGTAGCCTTATGAACTGATATATTGTTGTATTTTGAGCAACGAATAAGGTCTTTCAACAGATAATTGCCTTAAACTTACTGTTCTTGAGCTTATCTTCACCACAACTTTGATACCATGTTAAATTTTGTAGATTTAAAATTTAATTTTTGAGATCATAAACCATAGAAGACAATTAATGAACAACAAGACACAAGATTTGGTCTAAGACCAAGGAAAAACCCTAATATGGGAGAAAAACCTTTTTAAAATGTTATTCTATTAGATCGTCTTCAAATGTTCAGCATAGATACATAATCAAAGTACAAAATCTCTTTTACAAATAATAGTATTAACAACTCTTTTTAATTTGACAACTTCAAAATACCACCACAAGCCTCCAAAGGCTTCCAAAACAAGAGCAATAGACACAAGTGCATGAAGAAAGTGCACAAGTACGAGAGCTAAATACTAAGAACAATATTCTCCAAATGCAAGACTAGAATGCTGTTGAAGCGAGGGCAATATACTAGCAATCAAACTTTGGTGCGAAAGCAATATCAAGAATAGAATATCTTTGGAGCAAGATCAATATAAGAGCTAAATGCTTCTGGTGTGAGAGCAATACCAATTACAATAATACTTCTATGGAGCGAGAGCATTAACAACAACAAATCACAAGAATAGAAACCACTGACGCAAGAGCTGAACGAGAGTTCTAAGCTCTGTCAATATATTTGCCAAACGATAGATTTGTCAAACAATAGATTTGCTAGATAATAGATTTACCAAACAATAGATCTACCAATGATGATAAGACATTTGCAAATTTGCAATAGATCTGCTACTGATAATAAGAGATTTGCTACTAATAATAAGAAATTTGCCAATGATGATAATAGATCTACAAATCTGCAAATCTGCAAATCTGCAATAGATCTGCGACTGATAATAAGAGATCTACCAATGATGATAAGAGATATGCAAATCTGCAATAGATCTGCTACAGATAATAAGAGATCTGCCAATGATGATAAGGGATATGCAAATATGCAATAGATCTGCTACTGATAATAAGAGAGATAAATCACTGATGTGAGGGCTTGATCACCAATATGAGAGCTAGATTACCAAAGCGAGAGAGAGAACTTGATATGTTGCAAATGAAAGCTCCTCTTCAATATGTAGAAATCTTCGAGGCAAAATCCCTTCCTCGATTGACACATTCGAATTAAATAACTTAAATGATTTTATTTTGCACATATCTAATTACATCACTTAGTGATTTTATTTTTTACATATCTAATTATTTTATAAAAAAATTTTGAAATAACTTTTACTCTTATGAAAAATAATGAAAGGGGTTAACCACAAAAAGTGATTTGAAGTTTCTAAAAAAATCAACAATAATAAGTATGGTGGTCTCCTCAGATTGTTTCCCTTAGGCATATCATACTATGACTCCCTTAGGCACATTATACTATCACTTCACTTTACGAAGACCACGTGCTTTTAGATATTTTTTCTAAACAATAGTTTTGTAATCATTGTTCTCTTGCATTTGGTGAATGCTTTTTGGACTACTTTTTAGTGAAAACTGAATCCGGGCCTATGTTACAAAAGGATGTTGGGAACATATTTCAAATTTGACATGTTGATCAAATTGGTTTTAACATTTGTGGGCTAAACGAAATTGGGGCCAACATTTGGCTTTTTGTTTTACAACGACTCTTGATGGCTTCCTCTAATGTTCGTGTGGATGGGTCACTTCATGAGCGACCTATTTCCACCATAACAGAACACACATAGAATAGTTCTTTTACCAGAAAAGCGACGTGTGTCGATTTATTCAAACTTTCAAAGAGAAGAATTGACCATTTGGCAAAAGCCTCGATCCAGTCAAACTTCAAACAGGAAGAAGAATAGACTTTTGCCAGTTTAGACCTAGTCTGAGTTTAATAGAGACAATTGCTTGCATGCTCATACATGATTCTATTTCTGAAGAGGACGAAATCCTAAACGTAGAGGATATTGTAAGAACATGACTATGCCTTAATTGATTATCCGAACAAAGATGTCCAAAAGTAAGAAACTCTCCAATTCTGCTCAACATTCACGTAAACACAAACAACCATAGAGTTTGGCAGGCGAGATGGACTCCAAGCAAGAGGAACACTTGGACTAATTGGTGGATCTCTATGAGTAAAAGGAAATTATTACTTCAGCTATGTCTAATATGAACTCTTAGACTATTTGGTAGATCTCTGTTAGTTTTTTATTTTTTTAAAAGAAAAAAACAAATTAGTTTTATTAAGAAGGAATATGTTTTACATTTTCATACATCCAAATCAAGACTACACTGATATCTATAATCTAAGCAAACCTATATGACCATTGATTGTCGAGATTACCACCATGTGGCAACAAAAGGATACAAAGCATAGAAGAACATGGAGGCAAATGAACAAAATGTCTAAGAAATATGACATAATGCTTCAGACACATAATGGATATGAAACCGAATCAAGGAACCAGAAATAGCAACAAGGTCCCTGAAAGCAAAAAAGAAACCATAAGTAGTAGGGAGGCTTAATAAAAATCAAAAGATCCTTGACGATGGGAAATCTCCTTGGAAAACATCTCATAATGCATCTGCCTTGGCAGAAGAGACAAAGCTTGCTTAGAGAGTGCATTTGCTTCAGAATTATGTTCCTTGAAGACATGTTGGAAGGAAATCTCTGAGAAGAGGGACTTAAGGCCCAAAATCAGCTTCATCCAGTTGAAAAGAGAAGGAACCTATAAGGCATAGCGATCTTGAATCCATCTGATCGCTGTGAGGGAGTCCCCAACAACCAGAATGTTGCCTATGTTGAGCCATTGAGCCAGCTATAAGGCACCCCGCAAGGCTAGCATTTCTGCCCTACAGTTGTCCCCAAAACCGAAAAACCACCTGAAGCGATAAGACAGATCTGAGTTGATGTGAAGGGAGACACCACAACCACAACACTCACTAGCAAATGCCCCATCAAAGTAGAAAATTGGGAAAATATTGGATACATCAACCAAAGGGATTGACCTAATGGAATCTTTGGGGCACCGGGGACCAATCTGTGGAAAGTTTTCAACAATGTGGACGATTGTCAAATTGAGATTGGGAGCAGTGTCTTCAAAAATATACTCATTCTAAGAGCGCCATATGCCCCAAAAGATGTAAAGAGGAACAACCTGAAGTTCCATTAGATGATTTCCCTAACTACAAATCCAGTAAGCAATGGAAGACCTGTCACCAATAACCTGAGTCCCCAAGAGAGAGGACACCTTCATGCAGATGTCTTGAGCGAAAGAGCAAAGAATGAAGAGATATAAACAATCTTCCAACTTAGATTTGCAAAATGAGCATTTGCCAGGGCCCACAAAACCTTTCTTCAGTGGAGTATCCTAGGTTAAGATACGGTTGTGCAAAATTAACCCTCTGAAGCATAAAATCTTGAGGGGGACATCCCTGGACCACAATTGAGCGGTGAGATTGGAAAAAGAGTGATTTTGTGAGCAGGAAGTGATGTGATCATATGCTTCAGAGGCAACTATTTTGCCATCAAATAAATGACCACCCCAAACCAAATTGTTTGGGCATGTTGACAGTGTGACACTGGCCTAACAGAGATTGTTGTGGTATACTGCCCACTCTGCCTCTAGGTAGACCGAAATTCCAATTTTCCAAGCATGTGGCCAATTAGGGGATGACAGTGGTGTGGTAGTGTTTTTGTGACAATGGTGTACCAAAAGACACCTCCTTAGCAGTTGATTGTTCCCTGCAAAAAATCACAAGTAGAATTGGTGCTGTTAGTGGACAAACTTAAATACGCACAACAGTGCAAGTAGTGGAAACAATGCATACATAAACATAAACTAAACAAAGAGGAAAATACACAAACAATGCTCCATGGAGCAAACAAGTCAACAAAATAATGGAAAAAACTCCCTTTATTGACTACTGGTAGTAGAGGTTGAATACAATAGGTGAATCTTAGACACTTGAAGATAATTATTTGAGCTATGGTGCTAAAAAATCCTTAATAAGGGGGTGCTTTTCCTCAATCTCTTTGTAAGTTTCTCCTCTCTCTTAAAGAAGTATGAAGACTCTCCAATGGTGAATTCTTTTTTTCTCACTAGGATGAATTGCTTAGAAACAATATGGCCAACATGATAGTGCTATTCCCTTCTTTGGCTTCAACAATAAAATGGTGATTAGCTCTGATAGCAATTTGGCCAGCATAACAATGACTCATATTTTGGCTTTCCCATGGCCTATTTATATAGAATTTTTGAATCCATTTTCTCCCTCTGGGTTCATGCATGATAATGACACATGAGTAGGATAAGATGATTCCATTGAGGGTTGCATATCTTTAGGGCGACTTGAATTCGACTGTAATGGACTGATCCCATGTCAGAGAATTGGCCCCAAGTGTGTGGAGTGGTCGTGAATTGCTGAGTCATCTATTTATGCGATTGCGTGAATTTTGAAGGATATTTCACACGCGCGTGACTATCGAAGAAATAGTCGCACCATTTAAATTCTTTTATCTTTATAAACTTTGGACCTCAGGAGAAATTTAATTTTTTAAACTTAATGATGTATTCAGCTGGAAAATCTTCAATTGTGCATTATGATGGACACCTTTTAGTGTCTTTTGGATTGTGCAAACATGTGTACGATTTTCTGGTGTACTTTTTAGTGTTTGATCAACTCTTTGAGAAAGAGGATAACTTGTTATGGAGATGAGTAGAGAATCCCCTTGACTGAGTATAAATGGTAACCATGCTCTGGTGAAAACCTAAAGAGTGAAAAAATGTGTTTATACGAGGCAGGAATGTCTCATGCTCATTATGATGACTATCTTAAATTATTACAATCGAACAGGGAGTGGTCCTGTTCAGTCAACGTTATGGTGGTTAACGTGCTAATGGCTGATGATGATCGCTGCTAATGCCCTCAAAGGTGCTTCCTGGTCAAATAGACTAAATTTGGTTCCCCCTTCCTGGTCAAATAGACTAAATTTGGTTCCCCCATGCATAACAGAGGTGAAGCACTCTTGAATGAGGTGTTGTAGTATGCGTGGGTCTTCGACTTTGGGTACCTCCCCTGTATCATGGTGTAAGCACTGTTGAATGAGGTGCTTAGTGATGCGTGGGTCTTCGACTAAATGAAAGAACTGCAATGATGGATAATTACAACACCACCTTGACATGAAAGCTTGTGTTGGTGTCAAATGTCAAGGGGTCATATGACATTAGTGGGCAATAGTGATTCTCATTGTGCCACCCAAGGATATCATTTCAAGGGGGGAGTATCCAAGGTACTACCCTATCTTGTAATATGAATGTTGAGGTCGACAGGAAAGGAGCATTAATCGTTCGACATGCTGTGTCGCGGAACCAATATGAGATGTAAACATACTGTAATAGTGTGGGTCAAATAAGGCATGATAATGAGAGCTGATGATATAAGAGGATATGGACGACTGACCCGAGGTCAGAGCTTTTGTGCAAATGGCGGCAGTCAAAACATGTTTACTGATAGGGATGGCCCTAGAATCGGTAGAATTTCCAGGATGGGTGTGAGTATGTTCTGACTAGCGTGAAGATGGTAAATGACTATGGGTGATGTGCAAGCTCCGACCAAGGGTGACTAGAAACTGTCGTCGGGTAAAAGACATGAATAACAAAAATGTGGGTGGGAGTCTTTTTCCTAAAAAAAATCTTTGTACACTTGCCAAAAGAATATGAGGGTGATTTGGATGTACATACATGGAGACGGGTGCCCCATAATAATGGTGACCTTTATGGAGGTATGGTGCTTTTAGCTGAGGGCAAGGGCCCCATTGGTTGGTCTCTGTGTTGGGTTGCTGAGGCAGATGAAGTGACACATATGGGCTATGCAATATGTTGAATGATAGTTGAAATGTAGGATGCGGAGGTGCATCTGTCTTGATCTGTCGTAAAGTACCAGAGATGGCCCGAGAAATGGGGTGCATGTGTGATGAGTGTAGCATAATGAGGCTGAACTTCAAGGCATGTAAGTGGAGTGGTTCCCGGGCCGGAGTAAGTGGTCATGGCTCCTGATAGTGAAGAGGGGTCTACAAACATGAAGTGAACCATGAGTGGAAAGGATCTATTGATCGACGTGAATGTTTATCATATGCCAAGGCGAGATAGTGATGAAAATGGTCGAGATGACAGACCTTATGGTGCATTTTGGAGAAATGATGTTAGGATATGCAAAGCTTAGGAAGAAGCCTATCATGCTAAGTGGAGAATGATACTTGTTCTGTTATTTGTCTGTCAGGGTATTGGTCGAAGCAGATCATGTGTGATGTACCTACAATATACATGACCAATACCCCAAGTGGAAGCATCTGTTTAAAACATACATATAATCTAACTGGTAGACTGCTATGAATTAGAGAACTATAGCAGTACCTTTCATGAATTTTTGAGTGTGCGACAGACCCAAAAATGAGTTTTTGCATTTAATGGAACAGATAGTTCCATGATGAAGATGGTGTGGTACTAATCCTTGTGTCTCTTTCAAATTTTCAACAAATGTCCTATGCTTCTATAATGGACTCCAAAAAATGGCGAAAAGGGCGATAGATAGGGCTAAGGAGGCCAAATATCACTTCATTTGCACTACTAAACTATAGAGGTCAAAGCGAGGTTTTGGAGCGTTTCTTTCTGTTGCGGTCATCCAAAGCACAAGGGATACACGTAGGGAGATCCAGGTAAGGGTTTATACCCTACTCTTTGTCATTTTGGTAGACTTAGGGTAGACAAGTCGTACAGGGGTCCCATGTACGACCTTTAAAGGTTGAGTTTTCTTGGCCGCACAGGTGACTCTTGTGGAGTCGCGCGGTCGCCGCACAAAACTAAGGGTTTTGCATGGCAACTTCACGCAAAACTTAGCCTTATATGCAAGTTCCGTGCATCTAAGGTGAGATATGCCACGGTGAAACCCTTTGGGAGTGGTCATGGCTTGGGCGCTATATTGCGTGATGTCTGCGTGTTTGTGTGAAACATAGACATGCAGCCCGTGTGCCTATTTTGAAAACAAGCACGTGGTCTTCAGTGCTTTGGACACTGCGACTTCAGGGCGTGACAGACGTGTGTCTGCACATCCTTTGGGGAAACATGCACACGTCATCACGTCTGTTAGGATCATAGGCACACAACTATGAGAAAAAAAGGTTTTTCTCTTTTTATGTGATAGCCTAAGGAACTATAAATTTGATACATGGTATCCTTGATGACAAGATGATTTGGAGGGAGATATTCTGGGAGCATCTCCATGCGGATGTGGCGGGGGATCCGGCTGCTAGCCAGTCGCTGGCGTGGTGGGGGCTTCTAATTTTTTTTTTTAGAACCCCCTTTTGAGGTCTCAAGATAGGTTCCTACATTTTTTTATTCGACGCTGGGATGTGGACTGGTAGGTAATGGTTATACATGTGATGGATATGGAGATATTGGTCTATACCAATATCTATTTTGTTACCGGTCTGTTGCCTTTTGGAGAGGCTTTGCCCTATCCACTGTCGGTTGGGCATGTGGATATCCATCGGTGGGAAGAGGTTGACGGTGAGGCTCACTGTGGCTGTAACCTGTATGACGAGGGTTGCATCAAGATTGCGGCTGTTTTGGATCTCGTTGAGCAAGTGGTGTTGGCGATGATTATGAGGTTGGTGGGGTCAACATCCCCCAACAGAGCATCAAGGCCACATATAGCGATCCTCCACCAATTGCAGGAGGACCACTTTTTTTATTTGGCAATTGTTGCATAGGAGGATGTTGTTTCTTGATGCAGGTGTGGCGTGGTACACTTCGAATTTTTTGTTATGCGAGTGTCCTATGCAAAAACATGTTTGATTTCATGACAACATATTTGGAAGGCACCTGTGCTTTAGATACTTTTTACTCAATATCATCATGAGACATTGTGCTAAGTCTTCGTCTTTATTTTTATAAAGAAGAATATGATAGATCTACAAAAAACAATGGGGAGTTAAGAGAAAATTTGAAAAATACTCTAGAATCATGAATTGGAGAAAAATTAATGCAATTTAGAACTATACTAAGAGACACATGTGCATATTGGAATAAGTGTCATGTTGAGTTATCTAACCTGGTTCAACAAATTGGGAGTCCTACAATATTCTTTACAATAATTGTGACAGTATGTAATTGCTAGATTTACATAAATTAATGTCTGGTACATGTCCTGCAGACTCGATGGTAGAAAGGAAATGAAGATGTCAAAATGTAATTTATAATCCATATATTGTAGCACATTATATGCACTTATAACATACACTGTTCTGAGATGAATTTTTAGAACATTTACATCAAGCTACAAATTATTGGTGTCGTTATCAGTGGTAACATTATGGTTATCGACATGTAAATGGATTTCTAGGGTTAAAAATTATCATAACATGGACATGTTTAAATGGGACGATCCTATGTAAGTTAAAATTGCAAAATAATATTTTGATGGATGTGCGCATGCAATGAATTCGCGTCATTGACATCAAAGAGATATTCAGGTTAGAATCAACATTGATGATCTTCCTTGCTTAAAGGGCACAAAATAAATATTTTAATATGATCTTATGATTGATTATAAAGAGCTTCTTAATTGTTGAGCATCACATCACCTGAAATGAGAGTTCTTGCCTTTGAAAGAAGGCTGGAAGATTGGTATGTCAATATAAGTCACCATGGGATCTATGTGATGAGTCAAAACTTTATGTTGATGAAAATTGAGAAAATAAGTATGAACCAAGACGAAATGATGATATATTAAATACACACAATCATTAAATTTTGATGATGTGGAGGGATAATATAGATTGGAAACCTGTTCTTTGGAAATGCGTTGTCATTAATGACATAGTAAAATATGTACTGAAATATGAAAAATGATTAGAAACATTTCGTGATATGTTGATACGTCTCTCTTCTATTCAAAATCCAAATGAACTAACATCACATGCATATAGGAGTTTGTTGTGTGAAACCATTGGTTATAGAGATATAGGTGCACATGAGACAAGTCATTTACTTCTAGAGATCCCTCTTTTTAAATATAGCCATCGATTTGAAGACCTAAATGTTGATATGAAGGTTTTCAAGAAAGTATGGGATAATACATATAATCCAGACAATGACAATTTGCTTATTGATGCATATACCAAGTGACCTACCCACATTGAGAACCTTGCATTGATAGATGTGGAAAAATCATGGTCATATGACAATCATCAGTGTGAGGAAAAATGGATACCATAGAAGAATACAACTATTGTATGTGTGTTCCTTCAATTTAACTCAATTCCCAATAGAATAGATGATAAGTTTGTTGAATTTTGTTGGTTTGAGTTGGTATTATACAAGTCCTTTCATGAGTTTTGGAGAGATATTGGTAAGATGTTTGATGAGATAGTGCATAATTGGGAAAATTTACGATACCAACCATGGAACGTTGATCACAATACAATGCCTCCAATTGATTCAGTTGAATCTGATGAAGAATAAGGTTGGAATCCACTTATAGAATCTAAGGAGAATGAGTGGGATATCATTTGTGGATTATAGAAGAATAAACATATAAATGAAAATGAGTATGAGATGTTGGGACATAGAGATCGTGATCATGAGAACAATTGGAAACACAAATTTTGCTGATGTAGACACTTCTAATCACACTATAAAATAAATATGTGAAAAATGAAAGTTGAATTGCTTTCACACTAACTGACACGGAAAGTCTTGCTCCTTTGAGAGTCTTGGGGTTCAATAGAGAAAATCATTTGATATTATCCTTAACCATTATAGATCAGGGTTAGATCCACTGTGATTGATAATCCAAGGAACTGAAGATACAAGAAAGTATTATTTAATTAGAACTATTAAAAATTCAATTGAAAATGAGTCCTTTCCTGAGAAGAGTCCATTACTTCTTTTAACTCCTATAGGAGTTGTAGCTTTCAACATATCTGCAACAACAATTCATTTTACACTTCAACTATCAATCAAAGAGGTAACACCTCTACAAGGATCACATTTAGTTACAATACAGGAAGAGATGAGCCATGTGAAATAAATTCTAATATATGAAATGAGTTTCATTTGAAGAAATCTATTAAAAATCATTGATTAAAGACTTCGACAGAATTTCCTAGAAAGTGGTAACATTCCTTTTGGTAGGAGGTCAATTATATTGGTCGATGATTTGGGACAATTACCACCCATTATGGATAAACCTATATATTCATGTGATAATGTTGCAATATAATTATGGAATTCATTCAAAAATGTTCTGATGCTTGATATTACATTTCAACAAGATGGACAAGGCAATACAAAATATAATTTTTATTTTTTATTTATTATTTTTATTATTTATTTTATTATTATTATTTATTTATTATTATTATTTAATATTTTTATTTTTATTATTATATAATATAATATATATATAATTAAAATAAATTATATATATAATATATATTTTTTTTTTTATTTTAATTTTCCTTTAATTTTAATTTTTTTTTTTTAATTTTAATTTTAATTTTTAATTTTAATTTAATTTTTAATTTTTTTTAATTTTTTATTTTTTATATTAATTTATTAATTTTCTTTTTCTTTTTCTTTTTCAGTTGTTAATGAAAAGGAATGAAATACCAAATATGGAAGACCAGGAATTACTTATGACTCGTGAAATACATCCTTGGATCCTTCCACAATAAAATCCTTCAATAAGGAAATACATTTTTTTTTGCGATAAATGATTATGCACACAATCATAATAACCGTTGTTTAAGAAATTTAAACAATCCATTGTAGCCAGTGTTGTTGCAAAAGGAAAAAAAAACATCTACATGTAAAAAGATGAGGAGGAAATGGAACTTGAGTTACTCATTGTAGTTGGAGCTCAAGTGATGTTTACATAAAACATATGGACTAATGTAGGAGTCATAAATGCAACTCTTGGAATTGTAGAACAAATTGTGTATAACCCTTGAGTTTCACCCCCAAATCCACCTACATATGTTTTAGTAAGATTTCATAATTATATGGGAGTACCATGGGAGAATCATCACCTCAAACAATTCATATTACGCCTATTGAAAGAGGTAAAAGAAAACAACTTCCTCTGAAACTTTCTTGGGGCATAACAACCCATAAGTCACAAGGATCAACTTTGGAGAAGGCTACAATTAACATTGGGAAGAAAGAGAGTCAGGGTAAGACGCCTATTATGATATATCTATTTATATATCTGAATGGTTTATGATTTCAACCTCCCTTTTCAAATGAATGATATGAAAAAATGGTAAAAATAGTAGGTGTGACTATGATAAAAACAGAAGAAGAGAGACTAAGATTGATCACAATGTATACTATTTATAATTGACAGTAGTTCAAGTAAAATTGAGGCCATATAATCAATTTACCATTAGTGGTATTTGGGCTCTAAGTATTGAAAACCCATGGTTTTTCCAATGTTATTATTATGTAATACAACCTATTTAAAGGTGTGAAGTCTCCATTGCAATTTGTCTTTTGTGTGTGTGTGTGTGTTTGCTAGGTTATATGATTTGTGAGATGGATAGTGTGTCTAATCGTTGGAATAATTCTTGTAATTAATTTCAGAGGGAACACTTTCTCAAGAAGTCAATCACATAAGATTGTAGAGAAATTCAAGCCCTTTCCAATGAGTGTTTACTTTCCTTCTAACTCCTAATCATTAGCGAGATATTGAATTTTCAAGTTGGGAAACCCATATTCTTCAATTCCGCCTACATGAACTCAAGTCAACATTCCCAAGAGACAAATATATTCAAAACAGGGTGGAACATGTATAAATAAGAAGCTAGAATCCTCTATTCATCCATCCAAATTAGCCAAGGCAATGAAGAGAAAAATGAGTTAGATTTGAGATAAGAGAAGAAGAGGTTCACAACTCGTGAACCAAGAAGCAAGTTGAGGGTTTCTCATTTGGTTTTGGTCATACTTTTTGTGGTTTCTGTGAGTTCTTGGATTATCCTTGTGCATATTTTCGACTGTCCTTTGGATCTGATTTCAACATACTGAAGAAGTTCTTGGATAAATCCATTTTTGACAAGAAATTTTGACCTTGTAGTACATACTTGTGATAAGAAATTTCAACTTCTTGAAATATACATTTATGCATTTTGAAATAGACGTCATCCCTGAGGCATTAAGACCTATGGAAAGTCCGTGACAAATCTGAATTTCGACACTTGGAGCAGTCTTTTTTTAACATAATATTTTTGTCTCGTTTTGTTGTGAAGAAGTTTTTACTTTTTGAGAAAAAATCACAGGTTTTGGAGTATACTTTCTAGAGCATAAACTTCTATAGTTTGAGTAGAAGTCACAGTCACCTTTGGACCTGAAGTCATAGTTACCTTGGAGCAATTTTCAACCTACATTGAGAATAGAACTTGAAACTTTCTTGAAGTAGAATTCATCCCTCTTTGAACGTAGACATTGAGGTTGTTTGGAAGCAGAATTTGGATCTTATTTGAAGCAGATATTTGAGCTAACTTTGAAGTCATCCTTAAAAATCCTTGAATCCCTTGTTGAATACACTTTTGGAGTCTTGTTGGAGAAACTTCTAGAAAACTTGTTGTGCAGGTTGTAAAGGCATCATTGGAGAAACTTTTAGAAGACTTATCATGCAAACTTGAAGTAGCCTCATTGAAGACTTGTTGAAGAGAATTGAAGTATTGTTGGAAGAAAATTTTAGCCTCTTCTTGGAGGAAACACCATTGAATGTTTTGGAGCATTGTTGAAGGTATTCTTGGAGTATTGTTGAAGCATTTTTGAAGACATTTTTGATGTAAGTATTTCTTTGCAAAGTTTTGAGTTAACCAAGTTGGAAGGATTAGAGTCCTCATTTTTAACCAAGTTTGAAGGATTAGGGTCCTCATTTTTAACCAAGTTGGAGCTTGAAGTTGTTGAGAGGATTGGAGTCCTAATTTTGAATAAGAGCTTGGATTTGTTCAAAGTTGGAACCTTGAAAAAGTCAAATATTTTGTTGTACAGGTTAGATTATGAAATTGTTGTAAAAGTGGATTAGAGTCCTCACTATTTTTCATCAATAAAATTATTTTTGTTCTATATTTTGTGTTTTGGTTTATTTTGTGATAAAAATATTAATTGGCGTAATATAACAATTGAAGTAAATATTGATTCAACCCACCTCTAAGTATTTCCATCAATTGGAATCAGAGCAACCTTCTTCCAAGAACCACATAACAACTGGAAGAAGGATTTTAGAATCACAATGGACAGTAAGGATGCTAAGGTCTCCTAACCTTTGGAAGTTTAGAATGAAATTCTACTTAATGTCTCTTGGAGTCAAAGTTTGGAGATATTTCACAACTGGATACAAGGTTCCATCTCCACTTCCAATAGATATTGACGAGAATAAAGAATATGTAGAAAAAGAAAAGGCTTTGAATTCTATAGCAAGTGGTATATTAGATTCAAAATTCAGTCAAATAATGAGTATTAAAACCACTAAAGAGATGTGGGACAAGCTCATTAGCATCTATGAAGGAGATGAAAAAGTCAAGAAGGTAAAGCTCCAAAACTTTAGAAGTAGTTTGAAAGTATCAAAACGAATGAAGAAGAAGACATTGTTGCTTAGATTCTCTAGTTAGATGAAGTTGCCAATTCTATCAAAGAACTAGGTTAAGACATCAAAGAGAAGATAATTGTCCAAAAAAATACTAAGATCACTTCCAAGATGCTTTGATGCCAAAGTCAGTGCCATAGAATAATTGAAAGACTTGGACAACTTGTCAATGTATGAGCTTCATGGAATTCTTATTTCATATGAAATGAGAACATGAAAATTAAGTCACAAAGAATCTACTTTGAAGGAATTAAAAACATCAGGAAAGGGGAAGAATTGTGCCTGCAACAATGATGATTATGATATCGAAATAGAATTGGCGAAATTTTTCAAGAAGCTAAAGAAAGGATCCAAACTCAAAGGTAAGTACCCTCTCATTTGTTTTAAATGTGGAAAAATAGGACATTATGTTGCAAAGCGTCCTTTCAAGGATGAAAATGATGATGAAGATGAACCTAAAAGAAGAACATTCAAAAATAAAGATTCAAACAATAAGAAATTCTTCTCCAATCAAGATAATGATGATTTTGATGAAGATGAACCTAATAAGAGAAAATTCAAGAAGAAAGGCTCAAGCAAAAGGAATTTCTTCTCCAAGCAAGATAGCGATGATTCTAATTTTGATGATGATTATGCGGGAAGAAAAGAAGTATTATTCATGGCATTCATAGATGACATGGATAAAATTGAAGAAGAAGAGGAAGGAAATGTGGATGAATTGTTGATTAGTTCCACTGAAGATAATGAAAAATAAGGAAAAAGAACGGAAAGTTATCACAAGAAATCATCTCTCTCAAAATTGAAAAAGAAGAAGAAAAGATGATGGAATAAGTATTGAACAACAAGATAAAAGAAAAGGAACAGACCCACACGAGATTAGAAGTTGAAGTTGTCTCTCCAAAAGAGAATTAGATAAGGTCAACAAAGGCTTGAAAACTTATCAAACACTAGATGTCATCCTCAATTCTCAAAGACCACAACATGACAAATCAGGACTTGGCTATATAGGTGAATCATCTAATTCAAAGGAGCACAATAGTTCACATCATGAATAAGAACCAAGAAGCTACATTGATGCTCTTCACAGTCATCCAAGAATTGAGAAGCAATTTTGTAACACACCAAAGATACCTTCTTGTAATAATATGAGGATTGAGAACATGCCCTATCCAAAAAGGAATATAACATCAAACTAGGCTTATACTAACATATATAAAAAAAATAATCTTGATCATTGTTTCCTTTGTAAAAATTTTGGTCATTAGGGTAAGCATTGCAAGGATAATGGGTTGACTCAAGAAAGTATGGGACTAACCAAAATAAGATTACTGATTTAAGGAGACAAAACCAAATTAGGACTTATAATTCATATTCTCCTCTTTCAAATTAAAGTCTAGAATGCTCCAAATGCAATAATCCAGGAGATGAAGCACAAAATTTTCCACTAGAATCAAGAGAAAGAGCATGAAGAAGGAAGATTAGAGAACCCACCCCTGAAAAATGTGGCCTAAATTTGTGTGCAAAAATGAGGAAAACAAATGGTTTGTAGATAGTGGATGTTCTAGGCACATGACTAGTTATCAAAAGAAATTCATCTTGCTAAACAAGAAGGATGAACATGTGACTTTTGGAAGTGGATCTACTAAAATTACTGGAAAAGGCACATTGGGTCTCATAAATGGTAAGGGTAAAGCAAAAAATGCACTATTTATTGAAGGATTGAAGCAAAATATTCTAAGTGTGATCCAAATATGTGACCAAGGACATGATATCATTTTTTGTGCCAAGGATTGTGTAATAATAAAGTCTTCTTTAGGGAAAATTGTGGGAAAAGGGGTAAGAACAATAGACAATGTATACATTGTCAATGAGATACAAGAAATATGTTACTTTAGTCAAAACAGATGAAAGTTGGTTATGGCACAAGTGATTGGGACATCTAAACTTTGATAATTTGGTGAATATTAGCAAAACTCAAGTAGTGAGAGATATCCCCATAATTTCAAAACTTGAAAAGGCTATTTGTGCACCATGCCAACATAGAAAGAAAACAAGGACCACCTTCAAGGAAAAGGAATGATCGTCATCAAAGTCTTGAGAAAACATTCACGTAGATCTGTGTGGGCCACCAAGAACTCCATCTATACAAGGAGAAAGATACTTTATATTATTTAAGATGATTATACTAGAATTATGTGGGTATTTTTCATAAGATTTAATTTAGAATAATTAGAATGTTTTAAGAACTTCAAAGCAGTAGTTGAAAATGAAAGTGAGTCAAAGATCAAGTGTTTAAGGACATATAGAGGTGGAGAATTTACCTCATGGGAATTCAACGAATTCTATGAAAAACATGGAATCAAGAGGGAACTATATTTTGGTTTGACTACTCAACAAAATGGATTGGTTGAAAGAAAGAACATATCCGCATAAGATACTATAGTAAAAATGCCATTGGAAACTCATTTAGAACCTAAACTTTGGAGAGAAGCAGTTGGGGCAGTAGTATATACTATGTATAGAGCACAACTCTGGGTGAATACTGATAAAATAATGAGGAAAACAACATGTAATGCTAAATCACACCATATCCTAATTAACCATTTAAACAACTATCCTAAGTAGAATTGCTAAATCAACACTAACCTAATGTTGCTATCTAAGTTACAGAAGTAAAGAGAATCAAACCATACTAATGTGTGAGAAAGAAAACTAAGCTAAATCTGTTTTCACTTTTTTGAGTTTTTTTGGTAAAATCAAGCATGCAATTTAATTGTTCTTGTGGATGTGACAGGTGGATGGAAGGTGGTTGAGGGTGGCTAAAAGGCTTATGGAGTTATTGGATGGGGTGGAAGGGTCCTAGGAGGCTTTCTGTGACTTCCTAGAGGTTCCCCATCAATTCGGCCTCAAAACCGGTCGTTTCAGGAAAACCTATAGGATGTACTAGAAACCTACAGGATGATCCTCTAGGAATTACAGGAAACCTTCAGGATACAACCAAGAGCTAATTGTGAGGTGTTGGAGGTGTTGGGAAGCTAGAAAAGGTGTCTTAGGTGTGGGATAGGGTGTTAGAAGGTATAGGAACACTCAGGAGTCAATATCCAAGAGAAGAGATGGCTAGCTTCACTCAATTTGTCTAGGTGGATTTCAATGAAAAAGGACAAAAAAACTAGTGAGGGTGATGGTGTAACAAGAGATGGTTAAGGTTGATGAGGTGGGAGATGGATGTTGGTGATGAAGTCTAGACCTCCTCCTAAAGTATCTACAGTGCTTAAAACATGTGTGTCTTTCAAGAACTTTGCAACAAGATACATCTTCATAAACTAGAAAAGCATGAATCAATTTCCCATATTATGCATGAAGAATGCGTTGAAGGAAATGAGAACATGAGTGAGATCTTATTGCAAAAATAAAGTAATAGAAAAAGAGGACAATGAAATGAAACAAATGTTGAATCAAGGCGACAAACTCCAAAGCTCATGCAAGAAAGTCTAGAAATCTATGTTTTTGGGGCTGTTGAAAGGTCTCTTCCTCTAGTCATGGTCCCAGAGGGAGGAAGTGAGGCCGAGGCACCTGTTGATAACCTTGTGGTGATCCTTTTTCTCCTTGCTAACCTGCTAACTGAAAGAAGGCACAAATGGAAGCTAACTAACATAAAACCAATCTAATCGAGACTATTGTAATGGAAATGTAATTACTTAAGAAAATGAACAATCAAACTATGAATCTATGCTAACATACATGTACAATAAAGAGGAGCCTTGGATGCTAGGGTTGGGCCCTAACCCAAGAGCTTCAGCCCTATGTGATTAGATATTGATCAATGACCTTAGTGATAACTCAAATTTCAAAGTGTTCGAAAGAGTGTCGAACCTAAGTGAATGGATATATTTCATCTTCTTGATTTTGGCGCCGCAAACGGTTCAAAAAACTGATATCCTATGAAGGAGTTATTGCAATTTGAAAAGTCCAGTAAAAATGTTGTAAATGGTATTCTATGATTTCATGCAATTAACCTTAGCAATCGACACGTAGCACGAGAAAACCACCTTTCTCACACACTCTCGACATGATATCGGTCGTGCAAGAATATGCGCAGGATTGCGTGACAGTCGTTCGATTAGACAGGTCACATCGACGGTGGAGATCATCCTAGTTAGTTGGTGAGAAGATGACACGATATCCATTGGATCGAGTGGGATAGATTGACGATGGAGATTCTGCTATTAGAAATTCTTCTGATGCCAATGTAACCATCAGTTGCAAACGGTTGACACGCGGTTGCATGACCGCCAGCTCTACAGAGGATTATCCCTAACCGCCGGGATTATACCGCCAGCATATGCATGCCTAGCAGTTATGCTAACAGCTACCTCTGACGGTCAACCTGGCGGAGCAGCTAAACTTAGGTGGATATGCCATTTTAACTGGAGTTAGGTGCAATTCACCAAATTTGGTGGAGTATCCCTAGGGGATATTAATTAAATGCACTCTACGAGCAGTTTTTGACCAGAAAGAGAGAGAGTGAAACAAGAGGCTAGATAGGCTAATTGGAGCCTTCTGAAGCCAATGGAATAGTTCAGAGAAGTTAAAGAAGTCATCTTAATAGAGATTTTCATCCAGGGAGATTTTGGAGCTCAAGGCCACCAAGAGTTGGAGGCAGTTGTAGGAGCTACTAGTACTCGTTCTCAACGAACCAATAGTCAATCCTGACTGTAATGAGCATTCTGAATCCATTGCAGGGATTTCTAGAAGCATTTGGAGACTTATAAAGGTCGAGATGCTACATGGAAGTTTCAGGCAGCCTAGTGCCAACCGTGGAGGAAGGCCTAGTTTGGGGATGTAGTGCTCATTTTGAGCAAATGATCAGTCTATTTTCGGTGTCTGATATGTGCTGGAGACAGTAGATGAGGTTTTAGTGATAGTTAAATAATTCTAAAGGAGATAGTGCCATAAATAATCTCAGGATAGCTCAGAGCATTGATTGAAGGAATCAAGTCTAAGGGAGCTTAGATTTGTTTGCAGAGTGATGACAACCATGACAGGGATATAGATGGTATTCTAATCCCATTGGTTCAGTCAGTAACCTTTGGAGTTAAGTGTGGAACTTGTAAAAGAAACTTTTCCATAATTTCAAAGAGCCAAGTCAAGATGACAAAATCTCAAGGAGACGTATCCCATGATATCCGAGTGAACTCATAGATTAAATTTGTTGTTATGTGTGGTTGTTTATTTGCTGCATTATATGGTTGTTATATGTGTTTAATATTAGCATAAAAAAATGGACTTAAAGCACTTAAATAGATAAAAACAAAATACATACACCTATTTCAAGTATTTAATTCTGCAAATGTCATATATAAGCTAGATCATTTATTTGTTTAACTGAGTAGGAGGTTCTTGTAAGCATAACAAGTTATCAAACCCCCATTTCAGATCAGGTGGTATCAGAGCATGGTTTCTTGATTGACAGAGCAATAAGTTGCTTGATTGGCAGAGCAATAGGTTGCTTGTTTGACTTGCAGGGTGTTTAAACAATACAAAGAATTTGATTATTTGACTATTTGTAAATTGGTTGTTGTTTGAGTTTGCAAAGGTGAAGGGAAATCTACTGATAGCTAAGTCTAGGAAAGGACAAGAAATAAGAATGGTTGAAGGTATTCTCCTTACCCAAAGGACCTCAAGGCAACCCTTGAAGCACAAGAGGGTTTGTTTGCAAAAGGCTGCTTGAATAAGAGTTTGAATCTACAACCATTAGTTCTTTGAAAGCTTTGTGAATTTTGTTGAAGTTCTTTTGTTCATTTCTATAGTGACAACTTCTACAAGTGAGTTTTCAAAATCCTCCTCCTTCACAAGATTCTTTGATGAAGGCATGAAGTGAGACTTGTTCATCATGTTGGATATGGTGAAACAAATGTATGAAGATGAAAGGAAGAGCACCAAACTTTGAGAGCAGTTGAATTCCATGAAGGAAGAGAAGCAATTGCTTTTTGACAAGTTGCAGGAAATGGAGAGCCAACTTCATATTGCAAATATGAACCTAGAAAGGATGCATGAGTTGGAGATACAACTCCTTGTTTCCAAAAAAGCCTTAGTCAAGTATCATTTTGAAGAGGAGGTAAACAATCCTATTTTGTCTTCAATTTCCTCAAAGAAGGTTTATGTTTGTTCTTTTGAAAAACATACAAAAGGCATAGGGTTCAAGTTGATGTCAAAAATGGGCTATGAAGGAAAAGGATTGGGAAAACATGCACAAGGACTAGTTGAGCCAATAACGATTGAGGAAAGGCCTAAGTATTTGGGTCTAGGCTATGGACAATCTTATGGAGAAAGTTCAAAAGCAGCCATGAAGGCAATTGAAACAGTTCCTAGAAGGAGTTTCATTTTAGGTTCTCTAGCTCAAGATTGTAAAGATTGTATTCATGGGGAATGCAATTGTTTGAAACATACTTTGCAAGAATAAGGTGTTTATAAGAATGCACTCGAATAAGGGAGTTGTGAAAGCTCTAAAATCATTGAAGAGATTGATGGTGTTCCGAAGGGAGCCAATTCCTCATTCAATTCACCTTCTCATGAAGGAAACAAAGGTGAAATAAGAAGGTATAAATCTGATTTCAATCACATTTCTTTTGATTATGTTAAGCATGGTAAATTTCCACATAAGCATTGGAAAAAAATTGCATGTTCCTTTTGTGGTTTGGTTAACTGTAGTGTTTCTAGATGTTTGAAGAAAATGGCCACATACAGGAAACTTTTGAAGAAAAGGAGGCAAGAAGCCAAAGGTCCATTGGACAAGGCAAATTATGTTGTAAAAAGGATGAACATGTGTTGCAATTATTTCCATAAGCAAGGACATGTTGCTGAAAAGTGTTGGATTTTGAATCGAACAATGCTTCCATGAAATTTGAAGAAAATGGAAAAAGAGAATGGCAAGAATGGAAAGGAAGTTTCCATAATTGATGTGTTTCAGGATGATTCACATGTTGATGTCGATGTGTAGTTAAAGGAAGTGCCTTTGATGTGGATTGGTAAGAAATGGTTAGAGTTCTTATCCAATTAAAGGTTGCATGTCTTTTGAGTTGATACATTTCTTTGCCAATGGAATGCAAGTTGCAGGGTTTTACCAAAAAGGAGAATGAAAAAGTTGAGTATGAGACTTGCTTTATTTCAGCTTTGTAAGTACATTTACATATGATTGAGGATCTCGTACTTATGATTGTGCTTGAGAGAAAGTTGAAGAATGGAATTCATGCATGAGAATGGTATGTATGAACAAAGGAATGTTCATGATTTCATTGTATTTGAACATGTATGTGTAATTAACTTGATGGTCGATTGCTTTGTTTAAACATGCATGCAATGTCATATTGACTTGGAAAAGTTGATTTTGTCTCCAAGATTGAAAAAGGGAGATAATGATGAAGTGTTTCACAAGAGGTGGAATTCTTTCTACTTTGAAAAAGAATCATCAAGTTCTTTTTTTAGATGCTTGACTTGGAGAGTCAGTTGTTTGAAAAAGTATGTTTTTGTCGGCTTGTGATTTAGTCAATCATTTGTACACCTAGATGTAAGAGACATGATGATTCACATGATGTGAATTTATTTTGTCAAGTTGTTTTTTTGCGTTATGTTGTTTTTGACAAGATGTCAGAAGAAGATTTGCAGCAGCAAAAGTCACCATAGAAGTGGTTTGACTTCTTGACACAGTAAAACATGCTTTCATTGGTACATATGAAAATTTTAGTTAAGTATGCATATATTTACGATGTAATCTCACATTTGTTTGAGCCACCTTGGGTCGATGATCAAGGAAGCGATGTTCAACTACCTTCTGTAAACTTCTCATCAGAATTTCTGAATGAGTTCAAGGAAGTTAGTTCTTAACAGGAGGACAAGCGCATCCAGGAAGGGAAGTGTCGACTACCTTCAAGTTTTGGTTCAAAGGCACTAGCCACGCAAGGCAAGTGTATGGAGGCTAAAAGAAGAGGGTGCTATACTCTCATCTACTATACAGATCAGTATATCAGTCTTTTGGGGTCCAAAATATTCCTAATGGAGAGGAGTGATAAGATATTGATCAATGACCTTAGTGATAGCTCAAATTTCAAAGTGTTCGAAAGATTGTCAAACCTGAGAAATTGGATAGCTCTTGTCTTCCTGATTCCAACACTGGGAACAGTTCGAAAAACCAATACAATATGAAGGATTTATCGTAATTTGAAAAGTCCAATAAATTGCAATTTTGGACATTTGACCAAGATTAATTTTGTTTTTGAAAATATTAAGAAGATTATTTTTCCTTGGAATATTCCCTTTTGGGGTAAGCACTAAACCTTTCCTTAAATGTATTTCTTTAAGTCTGTATTGAGCACGTGGGTAGTATTCAGAAAGTGGGAAACAATGTCTCGCACGGACAAAAAGCTGTAAATGGTATTCTATGATTTCACGCGATTAACCTTAGCGATCGACATGTAGCACGAGAAACCCACTTTTCTCGTGCACTCTCAACCTGATATTGGTCATGCAAGAATCTACGCGAGATTGCGCGATAGTTGTTCGTTTGGACGGGTCACATCGACGCTGGAAATCATCTGGGTTAGTTGGTGAGCAGACGACGTGATATCCGTTGGATCGAGCGGGATAGACCGACAGTGGAGATCATCTAGGTTAGTTGGTGAGCAGATGACGCAATATCCGTTGGATCGAGCAGGATAGATCGATAGTGGAGATTCCTCTATTTGAAATGCTTTTGATGCCAACGTAATCGCCGGTTGCAAACGGTTGACACGTGGTTGCATGACCGCCAGCTCTACGGAGGATTATCCCTAACCGTCGGGATTATACCGCTAGCATATGCACGCCCAATAGTTATGGTAATAACTATCTCTGACGATCAGCCTGGCAGAGCGGCTAAACTTAGGCGGATATGCCATTTTAACTGGAGTTAGGTGCAGTTCACCAAATTTGGAGTATCGCTAGGGGATATTAATTAAATGCACTCCATGAGCAGTTTTCGACCAGAAAGAGAGAGAGTGAAACAAGAGGCTAGATAGGATAATTAGAGCTTTCTGAAGCAACAGAACAGTTCAAAGGAGCTAAAGAAGTCATTTTCATAGAGATTTTCATCTAGGGAGATTTTGGAGCTCAAGGCCACCAGGAGTTGGAGGCAATTATAGGAGCTACCAATACTCGTTCTCAGCGAACCAATAGTCAATCCTCACTGTAATGAGCATTCTAAATCCATTGCAGGTATTTGCAAAAGCATTTGGATACTTCTAAAGGCCGAGATGCTACAAGGAATTTTCAGGAAGCCCAGTGCCAACCGTGGAGGAAGGCCTAGTTTGGGGATGTTGTGCTCATTTTGAGCAAATGATCAGTCTATTTTCAAGTATCTTTTTCTGCAAATGTCATATATAAGCTATATCACTTATTTGTTTAACTGAGTGGGAGGTTCTTGTAATAAAAACAAGTTATCAAACCCCCATTTCATATCACTCTGAGCTAACTCAGTGTTGGCTCAAAACAAAACTCATTCTTATTATCAAAACAATGGGTTACTTCAAAAATTGTCACAAGTCTTGCAGCTCGAAAAGAGAGTAGAGTTTTACAATAAAAAATCTGAATCCTACTGAGGTCCTAGGCCTCTCTACTTATACATCTTAAGTCTCCGATGACTTCCTTAAAATTAGGGAGGCTCGGCTCCCAAACTTCGAGATAAACTAGTGCTTTGTCTTTCACTTGCTCGGTTGCCTTCTAGTCCTCATGATTTGGTTGTTTGCACTCCGAGATGATGGAGGAATATTCGAATGGAGGGGTAGTAAATGAGGAGGATTTACCTCCTATAATTCCTCTCCCTTGTCCCATTCGATTTTTTACCAAGGTCTTTGCCAAAATTCCTTGCTTCTATCCTTTAATCCCGCATTAAATGCACATTAGACCACAAAGTAAATATCCAACTCTAACTCATCACATAAACCAAATATAATCAAAAGTATGCAATAAGTTGTGAGAATAGTTGGTTTGACTAGGCTAGGAGGTGAATTAAGGCCCACCCAATGATGAGGCTCATCATCAAAGTAGCACAAATCATAGTGAGTGAAGTCTCACACTGCTAGAGATTGTTTTCAGTTGGAAGTGCTAAAAAGAATAATGGGAGTTTGTCAAACTGGGATTGCGAAACATATGAGTAACTGCTTCTATAGCTTGGTGAACTTTCATTTGTATATACCTATATTCCAACTAATCTCTCCTTGAATTAGCAGGATGTAAAAGCTTTTGTGAATAGTGGGCATGATGTATTGGGATGTTTTCATTAACTCAGGGTTTGAACATCATGATTGAGTGTCAGGTAAAAACTTGGCATGTTTTGAATTAGTAATAATTTCTTTCTCAATGCAAAATTTTCATCTACATATACATCCTAGCTGGGCTCTCTCTAAAATGGAAGAACATAAAACTTTTGTTGTTGTGCCATTGATGGCATAAAGTAATATGATTTAATTAGCTCAGGTTTTCATTAGGTCAGGTGTCGAAGAGCAGGATTGAAATTCATCTACAACAGTGGTGGTTTATCAAATAGTAATGGTGTTTTGATGAGAAACCTTCATCTACATGTAAATTCCAACTCGTCTCTTTCAGAAATGGTAGAATGTAATTTTGTGTTTTGAGTATTATTGGTTGAATAAGGTAACATTATTTAGGTAACTCGGTTATTGCATAGCAACCATGATTTTCCTGTGTCTAGTCATCATCTCAAATTCTTGTGCTTGTTTTTTTTAGTGCAGACTGCAAAATTGAGAGTTTTTTTCTTCTGATCAACTACTCTGATTTTTCAATGGGAATTTATGTCTGATAATGTGTTGATTTTGCATGCTTTGTTTTAATTCCTACACAGTTGTTGTGATATGTCATTCATCAAAATATAACATTTTTTCAGTTTGGATTATTTTTCATTACTTCCTGCCAAAACACAGAAGTCCCTGCTGGGTTATGCATGTATTTGATTCTTGGGATTTTATGTTGGAAGTTCCTCTATTGTTCGTTGTAATACATTTGAAATTAAACATGAGGTGTTGTTTGTGGGGTAATGCAGTATTCTTAAGCAACACCTCTTGTTGATCAATGTTTTGAATCTTTTTGTATTTGACGTCATGATCCCCAGTCGTTCTTGCTATAATGGAGATCGTTCTCGCAAGCATTATTTCATGCTTAATGTATTGTCTTGATACAATGACCTAATTATGTTTTTTTATTGTTGCAACTTCATTGATATTATTGTCAAGTTCTCATTGGTTCTATTCAATTGTAATCAATGCCTCATGAGTTTGTGATTCTGGAGTGGCTGATAAACTAGGGGAGGGAAGCCAGTATGTAAAGACACTTCAAATTCTTAGACATTAAGAACCATCAAATGTTTAGTCCAACAAGGTTAAATTTGTATGTACAGATTACCTATCACATCTGATAGAGAGGTTGATTTTCGGAGAATGTCTGTAGTAAATGATGTTCCAATATGCATCACCTCAAGTCCATATAGAGCCCAATGCTTCTTTCCCCTTGTGCATTTGATCAGACATGAATATGTAATACTTATCTTTCAATGCTTTCCATGACCCACCCCTAAATTTGCAATCTATAATGCAGAGTAACGTATTCAACTATGTTAAAAATAACCATTAATCAAATCAATCTGCCAAGGCCATTAAACATTTTAGAGGCACCCGCATTGGCTAGGAGAAACTAAGAGCCCCTATATCATAATCAAATCAATCCTAGACACAGATGTCATCATTCTGCATATGAAATCCATGTCGATGACCATTCACCTCTCAACTTTCCAATGGAGTGTTATACATTTAATCTACAATTCATGGAAGCACCATTGCAGAAACTCAGTTTACAATACTTCTCTCTAGATCACTGTCAGAATTTCATACAATGTATCTTTGTTCTTGGGATTCATCAATCAATATTTCCATTGGAGCATTATAGATATAAACCATCATTAATGGAAGCATCATTTCTTCAACTCAGTTTACAATACTACTCTACAGGTCACTGCAAACATTTCTCTCACCACGAATCTTTAGTTAGGGATCAACACTATTTCATAAACTCTCTCCTTTTAAAGTTTTGTTTCTTGTCACCTATGTTTACCTTAAAGTTTTTTGTTTCCTTCTTGTTATGCACTACATCAACCTCTATTATTCTACAATATTTGTTTGTTTAATGTTTTTATGTCATGCATGAGGAAATAGTGTTTCTCTTGTGAGGGTAAGAATGCAAGTGACAAGGGATGATCATCTACAACACTCTGCCTCAAATGAGGAGTTAAATCAAGTAGGTTTTGAAGAGCATATGATGTAGACGTTGAAGGTGGTGCTTCTGCATGAATTATAGTGCAAGGTGCAAGTTTAACCAAGAAGATTAGTGTTAACAGAGGCTGAACTAAAGAGGATATGTTGAAGGCAATTGATGATGTTGACTTCAATGGATGCTTAATAAGAGTTGCAGTGAGAAAATATGGAACTCACCAGAATCAATACATTATTGGCAAAATACCTCATGCAAGGAAGAAGAAGAAAGGGGTTGTTACAGTGTTAATTGAACAAAAGGAGGAAATAGTTGATTGGTGTAAGGAGATACTTGAAATTGGCCATGACCTAGAGTTGATACAACTTAAGGCTAATGTTGCTCCACTTTCAGTCCATTCAAAGATGGTTATTGGGGAAATCAGGGTGTGCAAGAATTAAGAAAATATATCAAGAGCTGGCATTATGAACAATTGAAAGCCTAAATAGAGACAAAGCTATGGATTTACAGCCTACAATTCTGACCAAGTTCTATTACACTCTATACAAGGCATACAAAGATCATTCATACAGTTTACAAAATATATATGCAAAAGTGACAAGTTTCCTTTCTAAGTTGGAAGGAGTTGTGGCATGTTGATAAATTCCAAGAGAATGAGTGAAAATGTGCCAAAGTGTTTCCTAACAACAGCGTGGATAACTATATTTTGTTGTGCAATTACAATTGGTTTATCAATGTCTAGGATATATTTGATTTAGGGAAATAAAAATATGAAGAACCATGTCAAAAATTGTGAGCAAGGAATATCAGTGGTTGCACATCCTAATGCATGGATGACTAAATAATTGTTTCTGATTTGGCGTCTATCTTACAAACATATACTTGTTAATTTTTTATGGCCATCACAACAACATATTTTTACAAACCACAGAGGCAAACACGATAGGCATACATAGTGTTGGCATTGCTTAGACATTACTCATAAGTTGCAACCCCTAGAAGTGTGTTTGGGCCTTTCAAGAATTATTTAAGGTTTGAGAGAATAAATTGGATGGCAAAGAACCCATGGAGAGAGGTAAAAAGGTTTGAAACAGTTGAAATTGCTAGCATATCTATTGAAAGTACCTTGACACCCTCTAATATTAATGTGGAATGTAGGTGCAATGGAATTTGGCTAGTCAATTATGATGCTCTTACCAATGATGAGGCTTGCACCAAGTTTTTGAAATACCTAGTGATAAAGATGCAAAAGTCGTTATAAACATGTTGAGTCTACCTCAAGGATGTTATCATCTATTAGGTGATGATGATGAACATGGCAATGCTACTTAAGAATATGATGGAGAAGTTGAAGAAAAAATAGTAGTTGTTGATCACAAAAACCACAGACAAATTTTACAAATGCTAATCAAAATAAAATTGTTGAAATGAATATGATTGAAGGTGGTCGAGTGATGGGAAGCATTAATGAGAAATTTGCATTGCCAAGCCAAGTGACCCTACATGAGTGGTTAGCGGAAGCCATGATGAATATGAATTGAAATGATCTTTACCAAGACTAATGAATGAATCCTTAACATGCCTTCATTCATTCTGGGCCATAAGGTGTTCAGGTGGTGGGGACCAGAGTTACATAAATCTTTTATTGTTGGTCTATTAAACTCCATCATTCAAGGTAGGAACCATTTGTTGGTTGGGTAAGATACAACTATTCAGGTAAGAGAAAGGAAGGTCGGTAAGTAAGGGGGCCCTGTTTCATTTTCCTACTTGCATAAAACCTGCTTGAAGGGGAGGGACTTTAACACAATGACTCAAAACAAAAGATTGCATTGTAAGACCACAGGTAAGGTTCATGGGTATGGGATTCCCTCGATTCAACACTTAATGACATGGTAGAATGAATTCCATAACTTATATATTTCTTGAAGAATAAAGTGTAATGACCAAATATCATATGGAAGGATGAACTACCTGAAGGTCGATGGCTTAAAAACTCCCTGAAGAGCGAATGAAAGTGTTTATAAATTGCCCCTGCAAATATAACAACTTCTCCTTATAATGAAGCTGCAAATTTGTAGAAGCAAGAAATTCCTTTGTCACGGTTAGGTTGGCATTTGAGAAATTGGTTTGATATGGAATCAACAAGGTAGTTATGGAAACACTCAAGGAAAGAGAAGTTGGGAGAAAAGTAAAACAAAATTTGTGTAAACATTAATCTCTCATAGCTTGACAAAAGTGGTAGAGAAAAGATTAATCTCTCCTACCTTGACAGAACTGGTGGTTAAGATCAACACATACAAGAACTTTGTGGTGGAATATTATCAAAACTAATAGAAGGATAAGCAAGACTATAAAGTAAGAACCTTGACAAACACACCCACTGAAACTTGCAACATTGTTTGTAGGAAGATAAAATTATGTTTCTTTTTTCCAAACATGTATGTTAGTATATTACAGTTTAATGAATATGTTTTCCTAATATCATATATGGTTTCATACTTTAACAAAACATTTGCCAAGACTTCACAATGTTTTATTATTCAATGAAATATTTGCCATACAAGATTTTATAATTCAGTGAAAAAGATAATATAATATGGTGAGAGATTCGCCAAAAAAATTATATATACATATATTATATTATTGATAAAATCGCCTTCCATTTTTCCTATGTATCATGGGGATTTGACCATTTATTATACATATTAATTTAGGGTGGGTCTTAAAATTTTCCCTGCTCTTAAAACTTCCCCACAAAGGACCCCTTTGCATATACCTCTCCAAAATCGTTTCATGATGGCAGGTAACTCATAGATCCTGTTTTTAGCTTCATTAAACCTACCAGATTTAAGCAAGTTTACTAGTGACCCAATTGCCCATGGCCAAAATTAGCCAGTTATGCCCACCAAGCTCCCTTCAGACATTCCAAAGTTCGAAGGGAAACAGGGCGTAGACCCAGGAAACCATGTCATGAATTTTCACCTGTGATCTTCATTTAATAGTATCACCGATGGAAAAGTAATTAAATTATCGATTACGAAAAAGATGGAGGTGCAGTGATTGCTTCCCGGCATGGGCATTAGCAGCTTTCTTTGCAGTCCTTTTGGAGCAAAAATGGCCAGGTTTCGCCATCGGCCACTGAGGGGGATCTCTGTGGAGCGGAAGCCCTTTTCTGAAAGGTTGTTGTGGCCCAAAAATAGAAGCGTTACTCCCAGGAGGACTACTAAGAATGGAACTAAGAATATGTTGCCCGAGGACAAAAACGTGAGGGTGAATGTCCTGCTAGGAAGAGATGACTAGGCATCAGATTCTCTAGCCACAATGGTTGCCAAGTCTAGCAGGCCTCCCAGGCCCCCCAGATCTGCGAAGCGGAAATTAGGGTTGGAATGCCAGCCAGAGACAACGGCCTCCACGCCACCAAACAGGACTGCGAACGACACCAGGGTTAAGTGGATCTGCTTCTCGAACTTGCCAGATATGCTTGCAGAGGAGAAATCCCCTCCCTATCATCGCCATGGCAGATTTTCTCTCGGACGCACAAGAGGCCCTGGCACTGTGTCTAGGCACTTATTTGACTCCTTTCAAATCCAAATTTCTCAACCTACAAGCAGAACTATCCTGCAATGGGTCAATTCTTTAGATCTGGTGCTGGATCTCAAACTGGATCTAGAACGACGGATTGGGATCCCTTTAGGCCTTCAAAGACTTCTCTTTCAAGGTAAATAACTTGAAGATCTTCTTCCCCTCCCTTCTTACAGCATTACCAGAAATATCTCTTTGGTGTCAACCCTTTGTTTAGGAAGAGGTGCAGTGGGACAGTCATCCTCTGCTCCTCCTTTCTCTTACAAAGATGCAGTACACTCTGAGAACCCCAAACCCCCGGAAGCCCTTAAACCTAAGCCTTTTTTGGTTGACAAGATAGAGGAAGCTCCCTCTGTTGAAATCACCCATGAAGGTCTTGCAATCCAATTTCAAGAATTTGCAGAAAGAGCCATCATTTGTAGATTTAACGGACTGTGGTCGCGATCTCAAGATCTCTATGCATGGATCCATGCAAATTGGACTCATCATTGTAAGATCAGTTTCTGTTCCAAAGGATACTTCATTGTTCTATTTAATGACAGTAAGCATTATGAAAATGCTTTAGAAGAAGGCCCTTGGTTCATGGGAACTACAGGGCTCTTCTTGACTCCTTGGTTCCCAGATTTTGATCCAGCAACTGCAGTCATTACCAGGACACCTGTATGGATCAGGCTTCCAAACTTACCTGCCCACTTATGACATGGTGAAGTCTATAAGGCTATAGGAAACACCTTGGGTAGTTTCATTATGAGAGATCACTGGCGAGAAAATAAAGGTCTCTACACATATGCCAGAATATGTGCGGAGTTAGATTTGAGCAAAGGACTTCCAGACCAAATCAATCTCAAGATAAACGACTTTGTCTGGACCCAGATATTGGACTACGAAAATACTGCATTCCATTGCCACCATTGCCACCAATCAAGGCATCTGCAGAACACCTGCCCTTCTCTCCCAGCAAAAAAGAATAAGGATAACCTCTCCAAGCCCAAGTCCAAACGTTGGGCTCCTTGCTCTCCTCCTCTAGTCGTGGATTCTGATTCCTCTAGCTCTAAAGATGAAGGTAGCAATGTAGAATTGGATCAAGCCCCTCATTTCGTGGTCCCTTCCACCGATGATCCAACACATTCTTCCGATACAACCATCGCCCAGAAACGCATCCATTTGACCTCCTCCTCTAATTCAGAAAAGGAGGGCCCCCCCTATGGAGAACCCCAATCTTCAAGTTGTTATTGCTCATTCACCCCAGGTTGGCTGGGTCAAAGTAAAAAAAAGGAAAGGGAAAAAGCTTCGTGTTGAGGCTTCTGCCCATTTTGGGTAGAAGTCAGTCTTTTTTCTTCTAGCCATATGTTGTAGCTTCTTGCTTGTTTCACTCCTTCTCTGGAACCGAGGTTGATAGTCCTATCATTTCCGATTGCCGGTTTTCTGTCTCTCTTGATTATATCATCTTGTACCATATTTTTGATTAATAGAATAGTCCAATTCAAGAAAATTAAAAATAATAATGAATAATAATAAATAAAAAAAAATAAAAAAAAAAATAAATAAAGTTAAAAAATAAAATTAAAATTAAAAAAAAATAAATAATAAAAATAAAATAAAAAAAAAAAAAATAAAAAAAATAAATAAATAAATAAAAAATAGTATCATCGATGATATTATTAGATTATTACTATTTCAACGCACCTTGAATAGGTCAGTAACGAAATGGTATGTCGACCATCCTTTTGCATCACACGGAAACTTTAGCTCACTAGCTACATCTTTCTTCACCTTCTTCCAGCGCCCACCATGATTAGGGTCTGGAACTCCTCACCCACTTCAAACAAACACCCACTACCCACATCTCGGATCATATACATGAATGGTGAAAACGTCGTAGCTTGTGCAAAACTCAGTTTGAAGATAAAGTCCTCTTGGACTTGTCCTTGAGATCCCTCACATCAGAAATATCTAAAGATTTGGAAAATTCATCCCCATAGACCGAGGAAGAAGCTATTAGTAAAGCTCAACAGTTGGAGCTTATCTACACCCATTCCAAGTACATCTACCATGTGCTTCCGGACGTCCCGCACCTGTAAACTTATAAATAGATCCTAGGAGCACCCAATCTTGTTGATGGATTGATTGGGTCCATAACCCAAAATCAACTCAGCAATAACTACCAGTACCCTGGATATTCGTTCAATGGCCAAGCAATTGATGCTACGCAAAATGTGCCACCATTGCAACATACAGGATACTACCCCGGTCAACCCATACCTATGCATAATACAGTCAATAGGGTTAATCAATATCAGCCCCCTCAAGGAGGCTCATATCCTCCCCCATAGGGAAACCAATACTCCTCCAGGAATACAGACGTAATTTCCTCTTCCCATAATCCACACATTAATCAGGGACAAGGAAACTAGTATTCTCCTTTCCCCACATAACAACAAAATAACCCACCAATGAAAAATAATGCAAGGGTGAATCTAGTGCAACCTTCTCTCACTTCACAACAACAATCAGAGGAGTAGCTGAATCCAGATAACCCCCCGAATGTTGCTAAGAAAAAAACCTAAAAATAAGCCAGAGGGATAACCTGAACAATGGGGCAACAACCAACAGCAACCCCCATGGGCACCGAGAAGGGGAAACCCTATCCGGAATCAAAACCAGGGATCGACCAACAATAACCCATAGAAACAAGGCAAGAACACAAGTCTACGAACTAATCATTCATGTGCTATCTGTGGGAAATATGGTCATTATACCCACCAATGTCCTCAACTCCCTGAATTACAGAGGATACATGATAGTAGGGGCAAAGAGGTCAACAAATTGTAGTAATTCAAGACCCGTTCCCCCATCAAGGAGTGGTTATACTCAACAACAATCACACCACTTTTATCCATCTGGAGGGAACCCCCATAACAATTCTTATCATGACATTTTCATGATAGAAGATAATATCCTCCTACAAACACAAAATCGAAGTTATGAAGCTCCCCTAGAGCCCAATCTATCCACCTCAACTACAACAATACATATAGGGTCGTTGACCAATCCTCGACCTTTTGTAGAATCTATGCCTAAAATGGTCAAAGGACCTTTATGGCGCGTGAGACATAACTCAAAAGTTTCTCATAGCTACAACATAGTCGACGACTTATCACAATCATCGTCAACTATGTTAGCATTATAGGTCCTACAAACATGCCCAAACCAATGGAAAGCCTTACTTTTCGCTCTAGGCGCGATCAACCCATCCAATTCTTGCCTAATGGTCTTCGACTTGGGTAAAGCTACTCCACGGCTACTGTCAGTCGTTTCTTTCCAAATTTTGTTCTCAGTTTAAAACATTAACATTCATCATTGCATTGTTGATGAAGCCACATGTACCATGTCCAAATTTGTTTGGCAAAAACTGGGATCCCTCGAACTCAAGCCTTCCAACATCACGCTTAGAGTGTACAACAGGCGCTTTTCTACTCTCGTTGGCTGATACCCCAGTGTGCCACTTAAGTTGGTTGGAAAAATTGTGTTAATAGACATCGAAGTACTAGACGCCCAGTTGGAGTACAACATCCTACTAGGGTGAAGTTACATGTACGAGGTGCTAGTAGTCGCCTCATTGGTTTTTAGAATAATGATGTTCCCCCAAGATGAAAAAATCATTACTATAGATCAACTCACATATTATGATAAGGAAATATTACCCACACCTAATGGTGTGTTACCCTCAACCTTCTCACAAGATGAAACTAAACATACTACTTACATTGAGCTCAACCCGAGCCATTTTAAGCCATCAACACTCCTAGGGACATTCCCAGGAGACCCTTCGGTGAAACAAGAAATTTCCCCAAACACCGGAGCACCGGTGTGCATGATGACCTCATCAAACACCCCCCAAACTCAAGAACCAGTTCCAGACACCATGCACTCTGCAAATGCTAATTCCATGTGCCTACCTCACGCCATTACGCAAACCCCCTTTTTGTGCCCCCCACCCGGCTTTATCTTGCACCAAGTCATGGCAACCCTTACGTTACCAAATATGGCTCTCGCGACACTAGTCTAGTATCTGGTCCCAATGACCATGTCCACTGATCCAGGAAATACTCTGATAGGTAGTCTCCCTATGCCTCCACCTCAGGAAACCATCCCTACTTGAAAATTTCCTACACCAACACTAGTCGAGGCCAGCAAGAAGGCCAAACAAAAAGGTAAAAGAGGGGAAACCTCAAACTCCTCCAGGCCTCTACAAACTTGTGCGTTATGTGAAGAATTTTGGCACCCGACTCACATATTCCCTGAGTTAGATGAGTTAAAAACCTTTATGCATGCTTCCAAAACATCGGTAACCTCAACTCCACCAAAAGGAGCAAAAGCTATGCCCTTACATAATAAATAATTACGCACCAATCATGCATGCGCTATATGCGAAAAAAATAGACACTACACTCATCACTGCCCTGATATCTCTCGATACCAAGAGATGTTAAGCACGCTCGTTCAATCCAGTATTAATGAACCAATATCACCATCCAAACCCCAAGTAAATGATGGATGCAAAACCAACCAACGTCATGCTCTAACCCCTCTCAAACACTTGCCCACAACGCACGAAGGCAGTCTGAACAACCAACCCCCTCCCCTGCATTGCCATGTGCTCTATGTGATGACCCAACTCATCTGGTTAACCTCTGCCCCAAATTATGGAAATTTAACCAAAAATGCCCAATCACCCAAGTTGCTCATAGAAGCAGACCTAGGCATCGACACCATACGTGCACTATCTGTGCAGGACGCCATCATAGGCAAAGGTTCCCCCACCTTCCTAGGTTCTGCGAATAATTGAGTTTTGTACGTCGATTCATGACCAAAAACTCTTATTTACTAGACTTTGATACTGAGTCCTCAGAACCCATTCCCCCACCAAGGGAAGACAGACCCCTAGACGTCTTATGTGTGTTTTAGGAGAAACAATAGCCAGCAACAAGGCAGGCCCCCCATTATTTCATCCCCTCTCAACCATTTGGTGAATGAATGTCACGAACTAGGTAAGTTCAATGACATCTTTCGCTTAGTGGTCCAAATTCCACACAAGTATCTCTCCAACCAAGAGAAAATCGCGTGTTGTTACTGCTGCATCTACTCTCAATTCCACCATACAAGGAATTTTCAATACCTTCCACGTTTTCATGTAGCAAAAGCATCACTAAGGCTAACCCACACCTGGACGCCATGTCACGCCAATAACAAGGCCCAAAGATGGATACCAGCACAGGATATTTGATCCTGTGATGTCAATGAGGCATCAACATCCCATACTATGAGCAATACCACCTCCCATACTATCTACTCGATTAGTTCCAGACTGGTATGTGGAATCTGTAACAATACCTCTCATAACACTCAAGCAGCCCCTATGTCAAACACATTTTGGCACGAGAATCCCTCCAGAATAATGAAGCACGCAAGAAGAGGGTCAAAGCCTCATTTGATCACAACATCGCCCCTCAGACATTTACCGAAGGGGAGTTTCTCCTCCATTACGATGTTGCCCAATAAATGATTGGACCTTAGAAGTTTAAAACCCTATGGAAGGGCCCATACATCATCAAACATTGCCTCCTCAAGGGATCATACATATTTTCAAAGCTCGATGGGACTTGCCTAAAAAATCTCGTCAATGGTCTCTACCTCAAAAACTTTCACCCATAAAATGCTAGAATAGACATATATGCACCATGACTTATTTCTTATGATAATCACCTCATCATGGATTCATTCTAAACGTCATTCTCTCTTCATGTGTCAACAGATGGATCATTTGCCAACTTAACATCATGGGTTTGTTGACAGCGCATCTCGATGGTCACAAAACCTATTGTCGTAGCCTGGGCCGTATACGCTCTTGATCGAACACCTTGTCTCTCTAATGGATTTTGTATCGGGTCAACCACCAACAATCAAGCTAAATATGACACCATCATAGGCCTCTTGGTCGATGCCCACCACCTAGGTATCTGTCACCTACATATATTCCTCAATTCACAACTAGTTGTATCGCAGATGAACAAGACCTTTCAAGTCCGTGATACACACATTTTTCGGAAGTATCTGCATGCACAAATGTTAGCTCGACATTTTGATCATATCACATTTACAAATATACCAAAGGATCAAAATCACACAATTGATCACATAGCTAATCAAATCCTAGAATGGGATGCATCACATATATATAGCCCTCAAAATACATAAACCATGAGTTTCAAACAAAATGTAGAAATATCTCAAAAAGTATAGATGCATATGGCATATCATGAGAGCTACCAAAAAACAATCTCGTATATACATATCAAAAAATATATATGAGTACAAAAATATCCACATAGTCCATTGGCTCACAACCAGGATAAATAAGTCAAAAAAAAATATAAGGGAGCATCCTCATAATGGGTGCTTTCCCTGGTACATACATAATCTCATCCAAAAAGGAGACCATCAAGTCTATCTAAGTCTCCAATGAACCAATCTCTACATCAGGAGCCAAAGTCAGACCAGCCATAGCCATCGCCAAAGCTATACGACACAAAACTGGTCAGTGCGCTCGCTCCAGCAACATCGTCGTCTCTGCCACGACATCAGCCAGACCTTCCAAACCATCAATAGGAAAACCTCTATTCAGGACCTCTACTCTGCCCTAAGTGTCTCAGTAACTTTGTAGCTCAGCCTCTACAGTTGTCAAACGCACCTTTGCAGCCTCGACATGCTCACGTCACCGCTCTGCGTCCCCGCCCGTCGTTGCACTGCTACCCTCACTAGAGGGTCCACCAACCTCTAGTCATCGTCATTGCACAAGTCGCTTAGGCCCAGTCGGTGGCCTCACAACCCTTGGTCTCTATGGTATGGGTGCATCCCTTACGACACCCATATGTCTAGGATCGTGGCCTACCAAATAGGTCAGTGGTCGCCCTCGTGGCGCCGCATCTGCACGTAAACAAACATGGTGTCAGCATCACCATAAATAAAACATCATACTGATACATGCAAATAAATATATGTATACAAAGGCAGAAAACAAAATATGACTGTTGGTCTCCAGGCATCACCTTGAGGAAGCCCATGTTTGGATCTCCCCAGAAGTCTAGGTTATGATAGGGATACTCCAGAATCAACTAAGGATTGGAGATAAACCAATCATCTACTGTGGCATTCCAATAACACCCGTCGCACCATCCCCAACTCGTGGCATCGCAGGTGCCCAACGGTGTATACGAGGGTCCCTAGTAGGCCTCGTTGACACTACTAGGATTGGACGCAACATAACCACCCTCTCATACATAATGTATAATATTAATCCCAAAGTAGAGGGCTGCTATAAAACTTCACACAGTGATCAAGTTTGAATAGTGATGAGTAGAAACAAAAAATGATATGATTATTACAATTTTCAGATAGAAAAATAAACAATCATAAGTATGAAAACCTTTGACCGATGTTCAGAAGGTTCAAGAGAATATGCTTATGCTTACAACAAGGTGTTGATGATTTATTGATTCAGAGAGAATTAATTAAACAGACACTTCATTAATCCATTATCTTTAATGATTATCACTTCAGAAGCTTATAGGAATAGATTGAGACACAATTATTCCTACCTAGGTATCTCTGTAAGACATCAGAATATGAAGAAAAACATAATGTGTAATACTGGAAAAACTTACAGGAAACACAAACTGTGTAAACTGAATTCATAATCCTTTGCTTTGTATTAAGGATCCAGAAAAGCTACTACATTAAATGTTTAAAAATGCTTCTTCAAGGGTGAACTCCCATTCAATGGTCAACCTGGTTCAATGATGAACAATGAACCCTTAATAACTCGAGAAAAGAGTTATTTATACAATATTAGAACTAAGAAAATATCCTAAATTGTTTAAGGACTGGCTAGCAGCCGGATCCCCCGCCACATCCGCATGGAGATGCTCCCAGAATATCTCCCTCCAAATCATCTTGTCATCAAGGATACCATGTATCAAATTTATAGTTCCTTAGGCTATCACATAAAAAGAGAAAAACCTTTTTTTCTCATAGTTGTGTGCCTATGATCCTAACAGACGTGATGACGTGTGCATGTTTCCCCAAAGGATGTGCAGACACACGTCTGTCACGCCCTGAAGTCGCAGTGTCCAAAGCACTGAAGACCACGTGCTTGTTTTCAAAATAGGCACACGGGCTGCATGTCTATGTTTCACACAAACACGCAGACATCACGCAATATAGCGCCCAAGCCATGACCACTCCCAAAGGGTTTCACCGTGGCATATCTCACCTTAGATGCACGGAACTTGCATATAAGGCTAAGTTTTGCGTGAAGTTGCCATGCAAAACCCTTAGTTTTGTGCGGCGACCGCGCGACTCCACAAGAGTCACCTGTGCGGCCAAGAAAACTCAACCTTTAAAGGTCGTACATGGGACCCCTGTACGACTTGTCTACCCTAAGTCTACCAAAATGACAAAGAGTAGGGTATAAACCCTTACCTGGATCTCCCTACGTGTATCCCTTGTGCTTTGGATGACCGCAACAGAAAGAAACGCTCCAAAACCTCGCTTTGACCTCTATAGTTTAGTAGTGCAAATGAAGTGATATTTGGCCTCCTTAGCCCTATCTATCGCCCTTTTCGCCATTTTTTGGAGTCCATTATAGAAGCATAGGACATTTGTTGAAAATTTGAAAGAGACACAAGGATTAGTACCACACCATCTTCATCATGGAACTATCTGTTCCATTAAATGCAAAAACTCATTTTTGGGTCTGTCGCACACTCAAAAATTCATGAAAGGTACTGCTATAGTTCTCTAATTCATAGCAGTCTACCAGTTAGATTATATGTATGTTTTAAACAGATGCTTCCACTTGGGGTATTGGTCATGTATATTGTAGGTACATCACACATGATCTGCTTCGACCAATACCCTGACAGACAAATAACAGAACAAGTATCATTCTCCACTTAGCATGATAGGCTTCTTCCTAAGCTTTGCATATCCTAACATCATTTCTCCAAAATGCACCATAAGGTCTGTCATCTCGACCATTTTCATCACTATCTCGCCTTGGCATATGATAAACATTCACGTCGATCAATAGATCCTTTCCACTCATGGTTCACTTCATGTTTGTAGACCCCTCTTCACTATCAGGAGCCATGACCACTTACTCCGGCCCGGGAACCACTCCACTTACATGCCTTGAAGTTCAGCCTCATTATGCTACACTCATCACACATGCACCCCATTTCTCGGGCCATCTCTGGTACTTTACGACAGATCAAGACAGATGCACCTCCGCATCCTACATTTCAACTATCATTCAACATATTGCATAGCCCATATGTGTCACTTCATCTGCCTCAGCAACCCAACACAGAGACCAACCAATGGGGCCCTTGCCCTCAGCTAAAAGCACCATACCTCCATAAAGGTCACCATTATTATGGGGCACCCGTCTCCATGTATGTACATCCAAATCACCCTCATATTCTTTTGGCAAGTGTACAAAGATTTTTTTTAGGAAAAAGACTCCCACCCACATTTTTGTTATTCATGTCTTTTACCCGACGACAGTTTCTAGTCACCCTTGGTCGGAGCTTGCACATCACCCATAGTCATTTACCATCTTCACGCTAGTCAGAACATACTCACACCCATCCTGGAAATTCTACCGATTCTAGGGCCATCCCTATCAGTAAACATGTTTTGACTGCCGCCATTTGCACAAAAGCTCTGACCTCGGGTCAGTCGTCCATATCCTCTTATATCATCAGCTCTCATTATCATGCCTTATTTGACCCACACTATTACAGTATGTTTACATCTCATATTGGTTCCGCGACACAGCATGTCGAACGATTAATGCTCCTTTCCTGTCGACCTCAACATTCATATTACAAGATAGGGTAGTACCTTGGATACTCCCCCCTTGAAATGATATCCTTGGGTGGCACAATGAGAATCACTATTGCCCACTAATGTCATATGACCCCTTGACATTTGACACCAACACAAGCTTTCATGTCAAGGTGGTGTTGTAATTATCCATCATTGCAGTTCTTTCATTTAGTCGAAGACCCACGCATCACTAAGCACCTCATTCAACAGTGCTTACACCATGATACAGGGGAGGTACCCAAAGTCGAAGACCCACGCATACTACAACACCTCATTCAAGAGTGCTTCACCTCTGTTATGCATGGGGGAACCAAATTTAGTCTATTTGACCAGGAAGGGGGAACCAAATTTAGTCTATTTGACCAGGAAGCACCTTTGAGGGCATTAGCAGCGATCATCATCAGCCATTAGCACGTTAACCACCATAACGTTGACTGAACAGGACCACTCCCTGTTCGATTGTAATAATTTAAGATAGTCATCATAATGAGCATGAGACATTCCTGCCTCGTATAAACACATTTTTTCACTCTTTAGGTTTTCACCAGAGCATGGTTACCATTTATACTCAGTCAAGGGGATTCTCTACTCATCTCCATAACAAGTTATCCTCTTTCTCAAAGAGTTGATCAAACACTAAAAAGTACACCAGAAAATCGTACACATGTTTGCACAATCCAAAAGACACTAAAAGGTGTCCATCATAATGCACAATTGAAGATTTTCCAGCTGAATACATCATTAAGTTTAAAAAATTAAATTTCTCCTGAGGTCCAAAGTTTATAAAGATAAAAGAATTTAAATGGTGCGACTATTTCTTCGATAGTCACGCGCGTGTGAAATATCCTTCAAAATTCACGCAATCGCATAAATAGATGACTCAGCAATTCACGACCACTCCACACACTTGGGGCCAATTCTCTGACATGGGATCAGTCCATTACAGTCGAATTCAAGTCGCCCTAAAGATATGCAACCCTCAATGGAATCATCTTATCCTACTCATGTGTCATTATCATGCATGAACCCAGAGGGAGAAAATGGATTCAAAAATTCTATATAAATAGGCCATGGGAAAGCCAAAATATGAGTCATTGTTATGCTGGCCAAATTGCTATCAGAGCTAATCACCATTTTATTGTTGAAGCCAAAGAAGGGAATAGCACTATCATGTTGGCCATATTGTTTCTAAGCAATTCATCCTAGTGAGAAAAAAAGAATTCACCATTGGAGAGTCTTCATACTTCTTTAAGAGAGAGGAGAAACTTACAAAGAGATTGAGGAAAAGCACCCCCTTATTAAGGATTTTTTAGCACCATAGCTCAAATAATTATCTTCAAGTGTCTAAGATTCACCTATTGTATTCAACCTCTACTACCAGTAGTCAATAAAGGGAGTTTTTTCCATTATTTTGTTGACTTGTTTGCTCCATGGAGCATTGTTTGTGTATTTTCCTCTTTGTTTAGTTTATGTTTATGTATGCATTGTTTCCACTACTTGCACTGTTGTGCGTATTTAAGTTTGTCCACTAACAGCACCAATTCTACTTGTGATTTTTTGCAGGGAACAATCAACTGCTAAGGAGGTGTCTTTTGGTACACCATTGTCACAAAAACACTACCACACCACTGTCATCCCCTAATTGGCCACATGCTTGGAAAATTGGAATTTCGGTCTACCTAGAGGCAGAGTGGGCAGTATACCACAACAATCTCTGTTAGGCCAGTGTCACACTGTCAACATGCCCAAACAATTTGGTTTGGGGTGGTCATTTATTTGATGGCAAAATAGTTGCCTCTGAAGCATATGATCACATCACTTCCTGCTCACAAAATCACTCTTTTTCCAATCTCACCGCTCAATTGTGGTCCAGGGATGTCCCCCTCAAGATTTTATGCTTCAGAGGGTTAATTTTGCACAACCGTATCTTAACCTAGGATACTCCACTGAAGAAAGGTTTTGTGGGCCCTGGCAAATGCTCATTTTGCAAATCTAAGTTGGAAGATTGTTTATATCTCTTCATTCTTTGCTCTTTCGCTCAAGACATCTGCATGAAGGTGTCCTCTCTCTTGGGGACTCAGGTTATTGGTGACAGGTCTTCCATTGCTTACTGGATTTGTAGTTAGGGAAATCATCTAATGGAACTTCAGGTTGTTCCTCTTTACATCTTTTGGGGCATATGGCGCTCTTAGAATGAGTATATTTTTGAAGACACTGCTCCCAATCTCAATTTGACAATCGTCCACATTGTTGAAAACTTTCCACAGATTGGTCCCCGGTGCCCCAAAGATTCCATTAGGTCAATCCCTTTGGTTGATGTATCCAATATTTTCCCAATTTTCTACTTTGATGGGGCATTTGCTAGTGAGTGTTGTGGTTGTGGTGTCTCCCTTCACATCAACTCAGATCTGTCTTATCGCTTCAGGTGGTTTTTCGGTTTTGGGGACAACTGTAGGGCAGAAATGCTAGCCTTGCGGGGTGCCTTATAGCTGGCTCAATGGCTCAACATAGGCAACATTCTGGTTGTTGGGGACTCCCTCACAGCGATCAGATGGATTCAAGATCGCTATGCCTTATAGGTTCCTTCTCTTTTCAACTGGATGAAGCTGATTTTGGGCCTTAAGTCCCTCTTCTCAGAGATTTCCTTCCAACATGTCTTCAAGGAACATAATTCTGAAGCAAATGCACTCTCTAAGCAAGCTTTGTCTCTTCTGCCAAGGCAGATGCATTATGAGATGTTTTCCAAGGAGATTTCCCATCGTCAAGGATCTTTTGATTTTTATTAAGCCTCCCTACTACTTATGGTTTCTTTTTTGCTTTCAGGGACCTTGTTGCTATTTCTGGTTCCTTGATTCGGTTTCATATCCATTATGTGTCTGAAGCATTATGTCATATTTCTTAGACATTTTGTTCATTTGCCTCCATGTTCTTCTATGCTTTGTATCCTTTTGTTGCCACATGGTGGTAATCTCGACAATCAATGGTCATATAGGTTTGCTTAGATTATAGATATCAGTGTAGTCTTGATTTGGATGTATGAAAATGTAAAACATATTCCTTCTTAATAAAACTAATTTGTTTTTTTCTTTTAAAAAAATAAAAAACTAACAGAGATCTACCAAATAGTCTAAGAGTTCATATTAGACATAGCTGAAGTAATAATTTCCTTTTACTCATAGAGATCCACCAATTAGTCCAAGTGTTCCTCTTGCTTGGAGTCCATCTCGCCTGCCAAACTCTATGGTTGTTTGTGTTTACGTGAATGTTGAGCAGAATTGGAGAGTTTCTTACTTTTGGACATCTTTGTTCGGATAATCAATTAAGGCATAGTCATGTTCTTACAATATCCTCTACGTTTAGGATTTCGTCCTCTTCAGAAATAGAATCATGTATGAGCATGCAAGCAATTGTCTCTATTAAACTCAGACTAGGTCTAAACTGGCAAAAGTCTATTCTTCTTCCTGTTTGAAGTTTGACTGGATCGAGGCTTTTGCCAAATGGTCAATTCTTCTCTTTGAAAGTTTGAATAAATCGACACACGTCGCTTTTCTGGTAAAAGAACTATTCTATGTGTGTTCTGTTATGGTGGAAATAGGTCGCTCATGAAGTGACCCATCCACACGAACATTAGAGGAAGCCATCAAGAGTCGTTGTAAAACAAAAAGCCAAATGTTGGCCCCAATTTCGTTTAGCCCACAAATGTTAAAACCAATTTGATCAACATGTCAAATTTGAAATATGTTCCCAACATCCTTTTGTAACATAGGCCCGGATTCAGTTTTCACTAAAAAGTAGTCCAAAAAGCATTCACCAAATGCAAGAGAACAATGATTACAAAACTATTGTTTAGAAAAAATATCTAAAAGCACGTGGTCTTCGTAAAGTGAAGTGATAGTATAATGTGCCTAAGGGAGTCATAGTATGATATGCCTAAGGGAAACAATCTGAGGA